>CM035146.1:74186422-74488922 GCA_020205605.1 Panax ginseng
GTGCAGAAAATATTCTTGTGAAGCGATACTAGATGAAGCGCAAATTTCAAGGATATTCTACTAATTTCACGGAGTATAGAAGCAATACTTTAACAAAATGAGGGTATAATTAGGAATACGAGATGAAATAATATTACTCGCATACTACAGAGTATGGAAGAAAATATTATTCCTTATGAATACTGAAAAAAATAATATCCCTTACCTTAGAAGAAGACTGGATACTGGAATAACGAGGTAGCAGACTTTTCTTCTACTTTCTCTCTAAAGCTTCTCTCTCTATAAATGCTCTTGTGAGTCTTACTAAATTGGTGAGAATGAAAGAAGAATGAGCTTCTATTTATAGGAAAATATAGTTTCGATAATTGCATGTTTTGGGGCTCGAAATATTACAGTATAATACCTTCATCTTTTTCTTCATTTTTAATTTAGTCCTACAAGTATTATCAAACTTGCACCACCTCCCCTAATAATACATCTTGTGAATCAATAGTACAATCATGTGAAAAAAATAAATATAGTATAGTACCTTCATCTATACCTCCATTTTTAATTTAGTCATGCAAGTATTATCAATCTTGCACCACCTCCCCTAATAGTACATGAATGTGAATCAATAGTACACACATGTGAACACATAGTTATAAGCATGTGAATTAATAGCAATTAATTGCTCATTTATTCGATTAATTTCCCGATTGATCAATATAACCTCCAGATATCCATTATTATCGAAATAGATGTCGATTTCTACTAACACTAATAATCCCAACACAATGGAGCTATCAATTTAATCTTTAATCAACACGAACTTATTTATTATTAATATTATAACTCACAATATTTAACAACCAGGTCGTTCCCAAGAAAGAGGGGGCTTTTCGATAAGGATTTCTCCTTATTGGCGCGTAATTAGGTGACCAAACCTCTCCTCGATGTAACTTCTAGACATTGTCAATGTTGCAAATAATAATATGAATAACTCATCGTCTCAATTATTGATTTAATAATATAAAATATTATGCGATGATAATCGTGTGACAATAATTGAATCGAGAATATGAAAGATATTATGCAAAGAATTTCAGTAGTAATAATTGAGTATAACCGAGTGACTTCTCACGTAAGCATCAATAATCAATACCGTGTCTACTATGCAAACACGCCAGACATCTTGTACTTTTACCAATGGGTAGTTCAACAGTTTAGCAGGTAAAACTTTCATTTATTTTTATAAAAAGATAATTCTGTCATTTTCTAACTACGATAATACTTTCGTTGTGGGGTCCACCAATGATTGTGTCTTCGTATGAATATTCCCTGTTAAAATGAATATTCCATGACCAATCGAATATTATATAACCACTTACTTACTTTGCAAAATTTTTAAATAATACCCACAACTATAACAATATATCAAATCCACACCATAATATTCAAAAATATATTTCGAGAAAAAAATTAATCTTTATTCATAAAAGTTGGGGTCTTACAACCTCCCCTTCTTATGAAATTTCGTCCTCAAAATTCGGGTATGTACCTGGTATGTCAAAGAGGTGAGGATACCTTGACTTCATTTCAGATTCTAACTCCCAGGTCATTTCCTTAACATCGTGGTTTTTCCACAAAACTTTGACTTGAGGTATAACCTTGGAGCGTAGAATATGATCCTTCTTATCCAAGATTTTAACAGGTACCTCCTCATATGTTAAATCTTCCGCAATCTCTTCCGGTTCTAATTCAATAATGTGGTTCGGGTCTTTCACATATTTACGTAATATAAATATGTTAAAATCATTATGAACACGAGACATACTTGGCGGTAAGGTAAGTCTATAGGCCACAGTTCCTACTCGATCGAGGATTAAAAATGGGCCAAAGAATCAAGGATTGAGCTTTCCTCTCTTTCCAAATCTTGTAACTCCTTTTCATGGAGCAACACGTAACAACACATAATCTCCAATATTGAATTCCACATCCTTTCGATGAAGATCATCATAATTCTTTTGTCGATCTTGTGAGGTTTTTATACGTTGTCGGATCGTTTGAATCTTTTTCGCAGTCATACGTACCAACTCCGGTCCCAACAATGTTGCTTCACCCACCTCATCTCAGCATACTGGAGAACGACACTTTCTTCCACACAATGCCTCAAATGGAGCCATGCCATTACTTGCTTGATAACTGTTGTTGTAGGAAAACTCCACCAATGGTAAGAACTTGTCCCAACTTCCTTTGAAGTCAAGGACACAGAGTCTTAATAAATCTTCAAGAGTTTGAATAGTCATCTCCGACTGCCCGTCCGTTTGAGGATGATATGCCTAACTAAATCATAAATCTGTGCCCATATCTTTTTGCAAACTAACCCAAAATCATGAAGTGAATCTTGGGTCTCGATCAGAAACTATGGATACCGGAATACCATGCAATCTTACAATCTCGTTTATGTACATACGAGCAAGACGTTCAAGTGTATAAGTTTCTCGTATCAGTAAGAAATGAGCAGACTTGGTCAATCTATCAATAATGACCCAAATCGCATCTATGCCTTGAGAAACCTTGGGAAGACCAATGCTTAAAATCCATGGTAATGTGCTCCCACTTCCATTCGGAATTTTAAGTGGTTGCAATAGACCTTTTGGCACTTGATGTCTACCGACTCGTTGACAAGTTAGACACCTTGAGATAAACCCCGCTATCTCTCTCTTCATATTGCTCCACCAAAATGTATGTCGAAGATCACGATACATTTTGGTACTCCCAGGATGGATTGTAAATGGTGTGTTGTGCGCCTCCATCATAATTTTATACTTCAAGTCAGAATCGTTATGAACACAAAGTCTGGAGTTAACTCGAAGTATTCATTCTTCATCGATTCTTGCTTCCAGAATAGCACCTTCTTGTAATTTCTTCCTCATACGCATCAGCTCCAGGTCAGTAGCTTGAGCAGCTTTAACTTTATCGATTAAAGTCAGTTCTACTCGTATATTCTCCTTCATCACATGGGTCCCTAGAGTCTTTAAATCTATCTCCATCCTTTATTAGTCATACAAAATGGGCCTTTGCGTTGACAATATCGCACTCGTACCCTCATTTGATCTTCTACTCAATGCGTCAGCTACTACGTTCGCTTTTCCAGGATGGTATTGAATGGTATGATCGTAATCTTTCAATAGCTCAAGCCATCGTCGTTGCCGCATGTTGAGTTCCTTATGAGTGAAGAAATATTTGAGGCTTTTATGATCCGTATAAATCTCCACCTTCTCTCCATACAGGTAATGCCTCCAAATCTTAAGCGCAAAAACGATAGCTGCCAACTCTAGATCATGAGTAGGATAATTCCTCTCATATTATTTGAGTTGTCGTTAGGCATAGGCTATGACTTTCCCATGTTGCATGAGAACACATCCTAAACCCTTGCCTGAAGCATCGCTGTATATGACAAATCCCTCCGAACTAGCTGGTATTGTCAAAATAGGTGCTGAAATAAGCCTCCTCTTAAGTTCTTGAAAACTCTTCTAACATTCCTCGCTCCAACCGAATTTTGTATCTTTTCGAGTCAGCTGAGTTAATGGAGTAGTGATTTGAGAAAACCCTTCTACGAATCTCCGATAATAACCAAACTGGGTTAAAGCCGAAAGCTACGATCTTTCGATCATCGACTTAGGTTTCTCCCAACTTTGAATTGCTTCAATCTTTGTCGGGTCAACAGATATTCTGTGATTTGATATTATGTGCCCAAGGAATGCTATTTCCTCAAGCCAGAACTCGCATTTCTTCAACTTGGCATATAACTTGTTTTCACGAAGCTTTTGGAGTATCAGCCTCAAGTGTTGCTCATGATCTTCACGACTTTTGGATTAAATGAAGATGTCATCAATAAAGACGACCACAAACTGATCTAAATATTTCTTGAATACTCGGTTCATCATATCCATGAAGGCAACAGGAGAATTAGTCAATCCAAAGGACATGACTAGCAATTCGTAATGCCCGTACCGAGTTCTGAAAGTAGTCTTTGGAATGTCATCAGTTTTAATCTTCAACTGATGATATCCAGAACGAAGATCGATCTTTGAAAAAAAATTGGCACCTTGCAACTAGTCAAATAGGTCATCAATGCGAGGCAACGAGTACCTATTTTTGATGGTGACATGATTCAACTCCCGATAATCAATACAAAGTCGCATACTTCCATCTTTCTTCTTCACGAATAGAACAGGAGCACCCCAAGGAGACGTACTAGGTCGAATGAAACCGATGTCTAACAATTCCTGTAGTTGGATTTTTAACTCTTGAAGTTCAATAGGATTCATTCGATATGGGGCTTTGGAAATGGGTTTTGTACCGGGTTCAAGGTCGATACAAAATTCAATTTCACGCTCTGAGGGTAGGACAGGAAGTTCTTCAGGGAATACGTTAGTAAATTTATTAACAATAGAAATATCATTCAAAACTGACGTATTTTTGTTTAAATCCGTGACATAAGCTAAGAAAGCTTGACATCCTTTTTTCAATAAATGAATAGCTTTATGGCTTGAGATGACTGTGATTGATTTTAATGGTTTGGTCACTTGAATTCACATAATAGGTTGATTAGGAATATGAAAGCTAATAACCTTACGAAAATAATCAATTTTAGCATGATGAGTAGTTAACCAATCAATCCCTAGAATCACGTCAAATGCAAGTATTTTCAATGAAATAAGATCGAAAGATAATGTGAGGGTAGCAATTTGAACCAAACAAGACTTATAAACAGTGGATGTAATGAAGGTTTCTCCCAATGGAGTTTCAACAGATAAGTCAAAGTCTAATTTCTCCGGAGTCAAATTTAAACGTTGAGCGCAAATAGGAGAAATAAAAGAATGGGTAGAACCGGTATCAAATAAGGTATATACTTTGCTAGAGTTTATGATAAGCTTATCCGTGATGACCTTGTTCGGGTTCCTTGCTTTACGGGAGGTCACAACAAACGCTCTCCCTTGAACTCTTGGGTTTGACTTATGCTGGGACAAGATTTGGTGTCACCGCTCCAACTGGACTTGGCTTCCCAATGACGACAAAAATCTAGCTAGGTGACCTTCTCTTCCACAATTGTAACACGCTTTTGGATTTGGTTACATTGCATAGTTTGATCGATGTGTCCTCCCTCGCATTTGAAGCAAATGATAGGTGGTCGTTCTCCTTCCTTAACAACGGGTGCTGGTGATGACGTCTTTCCATCATTGTTGAATCTTTTCTTCTTGAAATGTTCACTTTTATTGTCTTAGCCATGATTACCACCAAAGTGGTTACCATTTCTGGCATGTTGATTCCCTCTACGTTTGTTGTCACCGCTTCGATGACTATTACCACTGGTATTATCATTTTGCCGGCTGCTTTCTCTTGGTTGGGTTGACTCGTTATCGCACTCTAATAACTGAGCCCTATTAACAACATCTGAATACAAACACAGTTTGTGAGAAATTAAGTATTCACGTATCTCGGGTTTCAAACCTCTTAGAAACATCCGCGTCATTTTCTCCTCATTATCAACTGAGTGGGATGTAAATCGGGACAACTCGACAAACTTAGCTTCGTACTGTGACACGGTCATATTGTTCTGCTCCAGCTTGATGAACTCTACCTCCTTCATGTGACGAATACTTTCGGGAAAGTACTTGTCGTTGAACAGTTCTTGGAACTTCTCCCAAGACATCTTCAGTGTGGCAGGTTGAGTACGCTTTACCGATTCCCACCAGTAGTCTGCCTCTCCTCGCAACATAAAGGTGGCAAAGGGAACATTTTGCTCCTCGGAGCATCCCAAGATATCAAATATATTGGTGATCTGCTTTATCCACGTCTCCGCCTTAAGTGGTTTTGGCTCTCCAATAAACTCCAGTGGTCCCAGCTCCTTGAACTGTTTAGCGGTTACCGTCCGAGAGTTGTCAGTGTTTCCACTTGCATTTTGAACAGGAGTCGTTCTCGCCCGATGTTGCATGAATTGCATAAAGCCTCTGAACATCCCATTGTTCATCATTTGGTCAGCGTTGTTGTTTTCCTGAGGATTATTGCCATCCTGATGAACATTATCCTGGTATTGATCGTTGGTGACTCAACGATCTCATGTGCTTCATTGCTTATCTCAACATTTTTGGATGTCATTTTCAAATACTACCACAAAACAAGGGTTAATTGACATGTCACATATTATGCCTATACTCTAACTGACCAATTAAATACCAAATAAACTTAGGTAGGTCATACTAGCGAAGGAATTCCCCGTCTATCCCCTCCTAGTTTTTATCTCACATCTCAGCCAGGGATCATATCCCTAAGTTTTGATACCAACTGTTACGCCCCCAAAATAGGTATACATCACCCATCTTGAGTCACCAAATACATGGTACAAAATTCAAATACAACTTAATAATACAACTGTCGTGTAACATACGACAAAACATAAATTGAGAGTTTTAATACGAATATTGTCTTCTAGACAGTATTCAACTCAAATGGAGTCCTCAATACATTTATTATCACACTATTTCATAGAATAGTGAGGACTACTAATGTTATCATCTGGACCGTCACTCCGTTCCCTGACTAGTCCTAGCTACGTTCTCATTTCCTAAAGAGAACAATGAAAGCAAAAGGGTGAGCTCAACTTGCCTAATAAGAAATATTATGACTAAGATAATGTAGAATAATTTGTCGTTAGCCTTCAACAGTGTTAAACTGATAAAATATAACAAACATCAAGTTTAACTGCAGTGGAACAAACAATCCATTAGAAGAGTCAAGTAGAGCATAAAATCTACTATCTTCTATGATTTAAAAGATTTTTCATCACTTTTATCACTGAGACTCAGCTTAATAAATAATCCACATCATCGAATCACCCCTGCACTACGGCCAAGGATATTCTTTAGTATCACGACCACAAATTATCCATGCACTACGGGCCAAGGATATTCGTGTATTCATCAATGGTCATGATCATGCCAACAACTGTCCATCAATGCACTACGGGCCAATGAGGACTTTTATCACATCATTTGTAACATTACGGTCATAATTATACCGAATAATCCCTAGTCATAATCATACCAAGTCCATCTATGCACTACAGGCGACGGATGACTTTCAACATAATATAAACATGAGGATGATGACAATGATATAAGAATTCAATAAACAAGTTCAAGGATAAATTTTTAAAGATTTATAACTTAATTTATCCAGAATTCAATATTGTCCAAATTGTCAACATGATACTTCTTTGTGGAGTAAAATTCAAGAATGATAATGTATCAAAAATGATTTGGACCGAAAAGAAATCAATTTTTATTATGAATAGTACTTCGGGTGAATAGTACCCCATGAATAGTACTTCGAAAATAGTACTCTGTGAATAGTACTTTGTGAATAGTACTTTATGAATAGTACCCATGAATAGTACTTTTGTGAATAGTCCTGTATAAATGGATAGTACTCATGGACAGTACTCCGGCATGAAAAACTTAAAATCTAACAAGAATGTGCAGAAAATATCCTTGTGAAGCGATACCAGATGATGCGCAAATTTCAAGGATATTCTACTAATTTCACGAAGTATAGAAGCAATACTTTAACAAAATGAGGGTATAATCAGGAATACGAGATGAAATAATATTACTCACATACTACAGATTATGGAAGAAAATATTATTCCTTATGAATACTAAAGAAAATAATATTCCTTACATCAGAAGAAGACTGGATACTGGAATAACGAGGTAGCTGACTTCTCTTCTACTTTCTCTCTAAAACTTCTCCCTCTATAAGTGCTCTTGTGAGTCTTAGTGAATTGGTGAGAATGAAAGAAGAATGAGCTTCTATTTATAGGAAAATATAGTTTCGATAATTGCACGTTTTGGGGCTCGAAATATTATAGTATAATACCTTCATTTTTTTTTATTTTTAATTTAGTCCTGCAAGTATTATCAAACTTGCACCACTTCCCCTAATAGTACATCTTGTGAATCAATAGTACAATTATGTGAAAAAAATAATTACAGTATAGTACATTCATCTATACCTCCATTTTTAATTTAGTCATGCAAGTATTATCAATCTTGCACCACCTCCCCTAATAGTACATGAATGTGAATCAATAGTACACACATGTGAACACAGAGTTATAAGCATGTGAATTAATAGCAATTAATTGCTCATTTATCCGATTAATTACCCGATTGATCAATATAACCTCCAGACATCCATTATTATCGAAATAGATATCGATTTCTACTAACACTAATAATTCCAATATTTAACAACCAGGTCGTTCCCAGGAAAGAGGGGGCTTTTCGATAAGAATTTTTCTTTATTGGCACGCAATTAGGTGACCAAACCTCTCCTTGACAGAACTTCTAGACATTGTCAATATTACAAATAATAATATGAATAACTTTGTCGTCTCAATTATTGATTTAATAATATAAAATATTATGCAGATGATACTGTGACAATAATTGAATCAATAATATGAAAGATATTATGCAGCAATTCCTGTAGCAATAATTGAGTATAACTGAGTGACTTCTCACGTAAACATCAATAATCAATATCGTGTGCTAATATGCAACCACGTGTATTACTGTACTTTTACCACCGGGTAGTTCAACAGTTTAACGGTAAAATTTTCGTCGTTATTTTTATTAAAAGATAATTATGTCATTTTCTAACTACGACAATACTTTCGTTGTGGGGTCCACCAATGATTGTGTCGTCATACGAATATTTCCTGTTAAAACGAATATTCCCTGACCAATCGAATATTATATAACCACTTGCTTACTTTGCAAAATTTGTAAATAATACCCACAACTATAACATTATATCAAATCCACGCCATAATATTCAAAAATATATTTTGAGAAAAAAATTAATCTTTATTCATAAAAGTTGGGGTCTTACATTATATATTTATCTGCATTTGAAAGACCTATAATCACAATATCAGTCTCACAATTAGCACAATATTTCACAACATGCATCACTGTATTCTACAGTCAAACTTCTCCTAGGCACATTACCACATAGCCACATCAATGTTTATAACATATATAAACACTTATCAAGTCTAACTATTTTGGTCTGGTTGGACTTCGGTCCATTCTCGGTGTTCTGGTCACTCCATCCGACCATTAACACAGTTATTGTCAATTAAATTCGATTTCAAAGCTTCAATATTATATTAGATAAGTCAAATATCATTTATAATATTTTTCAGAAGCTTTTAATAATATTTAAACAATTATTATAATTTATAATAATTTTTCAAACACTTAAATCATTTTTAAATGATTTAATTATCAAATAATCTTATCATCATTAATATTTAATAATATAAAAATATTAATGTTATACTTGTCAAAATATTAAAGTTATTGTTAATAACTTAAAATATTTTAAATCATCAATATTCTACTTAAATGATTTTTAAATTAATTAAAATCATTTTTAAACCATCGCCATTAATATTTAAATATTAATGAAATTATTATCATAATATTAAAAGTCATTTATTATAACTTAAAATATTTTTAAATCATTTTTCTCATTTTTAAATGATTTTTAAATTAATAAAACCATTATTAATTCATTTATTTAATATAATAATTAAATAATCTAATATCATTAATATTAATTTATTAATGAGAATTCTCCAAAAATATTGAAAATTATATTTTATAATTCAAAATATTTTCTAACACTTTATTCTCATTTAAAATGATTTTTAAATCAATAAAATCATTGTTAACTTATTTATTTAATTTATTAATTAAATAAATCTAATATCATTAATATTAATTTATTAATGAAAATTCTCTAAATATATTAAAAGTTATATTTTATAACTCAAATATTTTTAAATGTATTATTCTTATTTAAAATGATTTTTATATAATTAAAATCATTTTTCTTTAATTATTTAATAAACTAATTAAATAAATTAAATAAATTTAATATTTAAATAATTATAAATATTAAAGAAAAATAATCCAATTGGTCAAATGTTATTTTTCATATTTAAAATAATTTTAAAACTATTTTTAATAATTTTTATAATTTATTTTTATTTTAAGTATTTTCTAGAAAATCAGAAAATAAAATAAATAGAAACCGTCACTAAAGCCTATAGCGACAATTGTCTATTTTCTTAGGTGTTCTTGGTGCTTCAAGAACACTGTGAGACAGTGATCAAGGGTCATGGTTTGACCGTTTTTATCTTCCAATCAAAAATATTTCTGGTTCAGGTTAAGTATTGATCATTTAGTGTTTATGTAACACTACATGAAACAATCTTCATCTCGGTCATACAACAAACTAACAAGAAGATCTGGACAATCAAACTAATTTGTCGGCTAGCTGATTCCCCGCTCTTCCTCTTGTAGCTGGAGCTCTATTTTCTATAGCTTGGGCTAGCATATCTACGAAATTCTGCATCGGGTCCGCTTAACCTCCTTCGTTATTCACTGACTGCTCTTTTTGTTGGTTTCGATTCTGTCATCTAGGCGGCATGATCTGATTTAAATTAAAATCTTACATTAATTCTCTTTCTCTACACAAATTCTTAACACAATAAGAATTCAACACATAATTCTCATATATAAACGAATATTTATTCACATAGTTCATAGCACATTTAGTACTTAACACATATTACTATCCCTTTTTAAATCATATCAGGATTAACAACACAAGTTTACACACAAAGTTGCAATTCTCCTTTCACACATAGTTATTTCCAGTTCGTCAAACTTACCACACTTATGAGTTCAGGAACTTGCCACAATTATAGGAGTTTATGAACTTATTCTAGTCAGACCTTTGGCGTGCATTCACTGAGGGGTTCAAAACATTTCATATAATTATGAGTCATTAACTTACCATAAGCATGAGTTTTAAGAACACACAAATTAATCTTAATCTTATATTCATATAGAAAATAAAGATTTCATTCATACAAACATATTTATATTTACATATGTTCACACATCGTTTTCCATATTACAACACTTAATATCATAACCTACTACCAAAAGATATTAACGCTCAAACTTAAGCTATCTACCGTCCACTCCCTTCACCAGTCTTCTTCTTGTTGGGACACTTGTTGAATCCGTGACCCATTCTACCACATGAGAAACACTTCCTCATATTTGGCTTAGGACAATGTAGAGAAATATGTCCTTCTTACTTACAGTTGAAGCACACGTTCTTCCACATCATACATTCTCCCGCGTGAGTCTTCCCACACTTGCTACAGGCTTGCTTCTTCTTCGGGTTTAACTTTTCTGAATTAGGGCTGTCATTATCCCTTTTTCTCTTTTTCTTGCCTTTCTGCTGCTTGATTGTTCCTTCAAACGATCCACCACCTTCAGTCTTCATCCTTTCCACATGCGCCTTCAGCTCGTTCCGTTCTTCAGTCATTTCGCATAACGCTCACTCTATCTTCCATAACTCCTCTAAGAGAAACACTTTACTCTGGAGTTCTTGAACTTGTGCCGATAGTTGATCTTGTTCTCCAACTTTGATCTTATTTTTTAACTCCACCTTAGCTTCTTCGGACTCTGCCTCCTCATCTCCACGCAGATACATCTCGGGATAATCGTAATGATCGCTCCCCAGATTAATCATAGGCTCATCTTCTCCCACCTTCTCAACTGATTCGCTTTGCACTGGCACCTCGGCTTCTGGCATTGGTGCAACAGCCGCTAACATCTCTGCACTCATTTGATCTTCTCCAGACATCCTACAATCAGTTTAAACAACTTAATTAGTACTTCACCAGTACAAAATTCTCACACTATGTGTCCACTTATCTCACTATTGATGCACTTCGGCAATCCCACACTTAGAACTCTAAAGGAGTTTTATCTATCTCGCTTATGGTTATAATCCTAGGGTTTTCCCCACCCCACTTAAGGTTTATAACCTACAGCTTTGATACCAACTCAGTGGCCCCCCAAATCAAGGGTTACACGACCCTCGAGTTTGGTGTTCACGATCCACAATATAATAACATCTAACTACCCATTTAGATATAAATAGGAATACATAACTCATTAACATATGTTGTTAATACATTAGTCCCAGGTCTGCTAACCTTAACATTACAAATATACCCCTTAAATATACAAAAAGGGTTTACAAATACAACATATTCATAATGTTTATAAAAACTAATCCAGCATTTTGCCTTTGCCTTTGTTCTTCTTTGACCCGCTGGCCTCTTCGTTCCTAGCTGAAATATTTTATTTAGCAAGGGTGAACAACAAGTTTGCCGCAAGTTAAGACATACAGTAAATGTATAGGAATAAATAACAAGTCTTCTCGCATTCTATACAACAATAATCTGAATATGAAATAGTACAACGCTTTCAAGGTTTTCTACGATATTCAAATGAAAAATCAAGAATTAATTCTACAAAATAGCAAAGTGGAATGTTTTCCAGATTTATGCTGAGCGATTCGTTGGATCTTGAACTTCTCTTTTCGGGTATATATTAAAGTTTTACTTTGACATATATGCAGGTGTATCAGATAACCATAAAGATTAAATCATACCTCTCTACAAGTACTTAGAGCTGACCAACTCCTTGTACCCTATATTATGCATAATACTTAAGTCGCGCGCAATGGTCGAATATACGACTAAAAATGTTCCCTTTATATAAAGGTTGTTCTTCTCAGTCTCAGAATCAAGATTTGATTTAACAACAAAATTCAATGATTTCAATATCTAATCACTTCTCTTCTCAAACCTATCAAGTTTTCTTTTTAGATCTAGCCGATACAACTGGCATTGATCTATCAATAATAATTAAATTCTCTTCTCTTCTCTTCTCTTCTTGAACCTATCAAGTTTTAACAAATGTTCGTCTAGCCAGAATAATAAGCTAAGACATTTCTTGACAATAAACAGGAATTATCTGTACTGTCAATATTAGCTTCTAAAGATATGAATATCCAACAACAGTAATTCTACGAATATATATTTTTCGAATCAGTAATTTAATTTGAATATATTAAACATGCACTAACTGCGAATAATCAACAATAAATTCTTGGACGTGGTATAATTAGCAATAATTAACCACTATAAGATTTAAACAATATTAACTCAACGTTGAGTTAGGAAACTTGCCTCTTCCGCTGTTTACAGCTACACAATATACTTATCTGCGTTTGAAAGACCTATAATCACAATATCGGTCTCACAATTAACACAATAATTCACAACACGCATCACTGTATTCTACAGTCAAACTTCTCCTAGGCACATTACCACATAGCCACATAAGTGTTTATAACATATATAAACACTTATCAAGTCTAACTATTTCGGTCTGGTTGGACTTCGGTCCATTCTTGGTGTTCTGGCCACTCTATCCAACAATTAACACAGTTATTGTCAATTAAATTCGGTTTCAAAGCTTCAATATTATATTAGATAAGTCAAATATCATTTATAATATTTTTCGGAAGCTTTTAATAATATTTAAACAATTATTATAATTTTTCAAACACTTAAATCATTTTTAAATGATTTAATTATAAAATAATTTTATCATCATTAATATTTAATAATATAAAAATATTAATATTATACTTGCCAACATATTAAAGTTATTGTTAATAACTTAAAATATTTTTAAATCATCAATATTCTACTTAAATGATTTTAAATTAATTAAAATCATTTTAAACCATCATCATTAATATTTAAATATTAATGAAATTATTATCAAAATATTAAAAGTCATTTATTATAACTTAAAATATTTTTAAATCATTTTTCTCATTTTTAAATCAATAAAACTATTTTAAATTCATTTATTTAATATAATAATTAAATAATCTAATATCATTAATATTAATTTATTAATGAGAATTCTCCAAAAATATTGAAAATTATATTTTATAATTCAAAATATTTTCTAACACTTTATTCTCATTTAAAATAATTTTTAAATCAATAAAATCATTGTTAACTTATTTATTTAATTTATTAATTAAATAAATCTAATATCATTAATATTAATTTATTAATGAAAATTCTCTAAAAATATTAAAAGTTATATTTTATAACTCAAATATTTTTAAATATATTATTCTTATTTAAAATGATTTTTATATAATTAAAATCATTTTCTCTAATTTATTTAATAAACTAATTAAATAAATTAAATACCTTTAATATTTAATTAATTATAAATATTAAAGAAAAATATTCCAATTGGTCAAAAATTATTTTTCATAATTTAAAATAATTTTTATAATTTATTTTCTATTTTTAATTATTTTCCAAAAAATCAAAAAATAAAATAAATAGAAACCGTCGCTAAAGCCTATAACGATACTTGTTTGTTGTCTTAGGTGTTCTTGGTGCTTCGAGAACACTGTCAGACAGTGATCAAGGGTCATGGTTTGACCGCTTTTATCTTCCAATCAAAAATATTTCTGGTTCAGGTTAGGTATTGATCATGTAGTGTTTATGTAACACTACATGAAACAATCTTCATCTCGGTCATACAACAACTAACAAGAAGATCTGGACAATCAAACCTCTTGTCAGAGAGTTTCTGGGTTTTCCCAGAAACCCAGCAGTCCGAGTTGACACTTTGTAGCTCGATTTAATCTAGGCTCTTTTCATGATTCATGTATTTCCATGGTTCAATCGTGTAGTTGGAATGTTTTAGAGCATATATATAACAATAGATCAGTCCAACAACAACGAACTAATAAGATATGTGATAAGTTGGTTTTATACCTACTTATTGGATATCAGTTCACAAGAACTATGCCCATCTCAAGTACATTTTAGTCCGTTTTTAGTTGCATTTCATGATATTTTGCATTGCACGTACTGAGAACTCCTTTGGTGTAAAAGTGCAGGAAATGGAACGAGCTCGACATTTATAGATGGCAAGTGATCAATGAAGGCACAACATGAGGGTCGAGTGGACAAAAGAAACTAAGTAGTGGTAAACAAAAGAGCAAAAGTTGTATGTCAAAGCATCAGTAGCAGCATGACAAGGAAGAAGCAGCAGCAGAACTTGAGGATTCAAAGTTCAGAATCCGCGCGGCCGTGCGACTACATAGGCTAAAGGACGCGCTCACGCGCCATCAACCAGAAGGAACTGACATTGCACACTCGCGCACCCGCGCAATGTTTACAAAGGGACCGCGCGCGACGTTGACTGCAGCTGCTGACTTTATTTTTATTTTTAAAATTGAAGTGTTTGAGTTGATATATACGATTATGGTTGGCACCAGACGTATCTATCTTTAGTTTTTACGTGTTTTCATAATACAGAACTAGGGTTATACTCTTTGAGAGATTTCCATTGATGAACCAAGCATAGACGTAGTATTTTCTACTTCTTCTTTGGATTTCAATCATTGTGGATGAACTACTTTTATGTTGCTGGAGAATATTGAGGATTTGAACGTTACGTTTGGATTATAATCAGCAATTGGGTTTAATCGATTCTATCGTCTCTCTTTTAATTGTTTATTTATTTTCAATGTATTGCTTTGATCCCATAATGGCTTTCGGTTCAGCGATGAACTAAACTCCATTATGGGATTCTAACGGATTTTAATATGTAGTCTAATTGATTGCTTGATTGCTGGACTGTTTATGTATCATCAGGAGTTTCTATCATGGTTGATTTGAATGCATGAATGATCACCATTCATTTTATATACTTGTATGGAGTTGAAAATTAACATGCAAGTATGGTTGTAATCATGATAGCATGCGTATATTGTAACGCCCCCAAACTCGGGTACTTGAAACCCGAACTCGGTGCTTTACAATACCATTTCTATGATCGGAATAATACTAATAATAATAACAATAATATAAATATCAAACTTAATTTACATATATCAAAGTCTAATCCCAAGTACGTAACCTTTACTACAATACATTACATGATAGATAATAAATATCATTGTCTTAATACTGTCTAACTATTACAAAAGATAACATAGAATTATTCTGATTGCTTTCCTTTTTCCCTTGTTATGGCCTAAACATTCCGGTTGATCATGCTTAGCTGAAAACATTTAAATTTAAAGCAAGAATGAGCATTTGATTGCCCAGTAAGTAATAACAACAATAAATATAAGCCGAAAGGATTAAATATTTTCTTTGAATAACTCTTCTACAACGAATCAACAGTTGTGAAGTAAGCTGAACCAATAATAACAACATATCAAATCTATCTCAAATTTTTGAAACTACGTACTAACTATAATTGGAGATTAGCCGACAGACTATGAACATTATTTTTCATTTTCGCTAGGGTTTAGCAGAACTTCATTCGCAAACCGTCATAACTTACGGACACGAGGGTGATCTGCCCAATATGCCCTGTATTGATCATTACTACATGCAAGAACGATATTATCGTTCACTCTATCCACCTTAGGTGCACAAAAGTTTTCCCATATTCGGGATGTTCATACTTAGTCGGGAATCCGAACCAAAACAATCTGGTTGGATACAATAACGTTCTATCTTGTTCAACAATATTTTATGTCTAGCTGAATCAAATAGCTTAGACGACTTTTAAGTTAACGTATACATACTTGAAATCAATAAGTATGTATCAACATATGATTAAATACAATGGTTATCCAAGTGGGGACACTTGTGCAACCCTATATACTGAATTAACGAACGTAATAAATATTTGAATTATACAATAATACAATGATTGGATAATGTAAGAACTTATATGAATACAAAGATTGGATACATAATCAATAATAATAGAGTTAATAATCTGCACAATAATAATATAATTACGAAACTTTCTTACTCATGTCCACCGCATAAAGTAAATGCAAAAGTAGGATACTTGCACAATATAAAGAATAGTTCTGGATACTTGCTCAATAATAATTGGAGTAAGTTTAGGAAACTTCACATAACATGATATACTGTTTGCATGAAATAAAAGTAGTGCATAAGGTTTAGATATCATTACGAATCGTCTTACTAATAACGCAACTTAGATTAATCTTTTATACAACTACCTATCAGTAATAAGATCATTCGTTCAATTAGAATAATATATCATATCACATAGTACTGCTAATTGCAGTCAGCCCATAACCTAATCACATTGTCACATATGTTTAACAGTTATTGATTCACTAACAAACACATATCCAAATAATTTTTCTAAGTCTAAATCAATTTAAAATATTTGATTATTTAAATGACTTTATTAGGTAATTATCGAGTCTAAGACTCTATCGTTTAGTTCAATAGTCGTTTAGATATTTTAAATATCCAAATATATTATTTTTTCATAGCCTTTATAATAATTTCTAAATAATTATTATAATTTATCATGAATTTTCAAACACTAAATCATTATTAAATGATTTAAATATTAACTAATTCTATTATCATTAATATTTAATTAATATTAAACTATTAATGAAACCATTGACAAAATATTAAAGTTATTTATAATAACTCAAAATATTTTTAAAGTATTAATATTACCCTTAAATGATTTTTAAAACATTTAAAATCATTTTTAAATAATTACCATTAATATTAAAATATTAATCTATTATTTATCAAAATATTAAAAGTCATTAGTTATAACTTAAAATATTTTTAATTCATTTATTTCCTTTTAAATGATTTTTAAATCAATAAAACCATTTTTAAACTATTTATTTAATATAATTATTAAATAAACTTAATATCATTAATATTAAATTATTGATGAAATTTACCTTTAAATATCAAAAGTTATATTTTATAACTTAAAATATTTTTAAACTATTTATTTTCATTTAAAATGATTTTTATAATATTAAAATCATTTTTAATTAATTTATTTAATATAATTACTAAATAAATCTAATATCATTAATATTTAATAATTAATGAAATTTATCTTAAAATATTAAAAGTTATGTTTTATAACTTAAAATATTATTAAATACCTTATTATTATTTAAAATGATTTTAATACAATAAAATCATTTTTAATTAATTTATTTAATGCATTTATTAAATAATTTAAATACCAATAATATCCAAATAAATATTAATATTTATGAAAAATATGTCAAATTATTAAAAGTTAATTTTTATAACTTAAAATAATTTTTAAAACTATTTTTGTAATTTTCAGAATTTATTTACTATTTTTAAATAATTTTTAGAAATTAATTAATTTTTGTTAAGTCTGCGTTAAAGCCCTTTGGCGACAGAATTTGTCGCCTTAGGTGTTCTTAGGGCTCAAGAACACTCATAACCAGTTATCGAGGAACTAAGTTTGACCAACAATAAATGTCAGATCTTAATGTTTCTGGGCAAGTTAATCCATGGATCTTGTAGTACTAGTGTCTAACTACATGTTACAACAATAATTGTGAAAATAAAACGTAAAACGAATGAGATCTGGGCTTGCAAAGTAATTGTCGATCTCATTTTTTGTTTTCTGGTTACCTAGAAACCCAAGACAGATTCTTAGGTACTACGTTTGGGCTTCCATAACTATATTTCCGTAGTAAGGTTTTGGTTGTTTAGTGGTTTCAGAGTGTAGTACCCATGCCAAGAAGAGATCTATTATCCTTAATCGCCTAACTACATCCCAATCGCCGGATCTAAGTCGGTCGAACCACGCCGAACTGGTGTTCTTGATTTTCCGGAAATTCCGAAAACGATATCATGTTCATATCGCTTTACTTTGATCGTTCATTACTTTGATCATATTCGTCATTCAGGTGATATAAAGGCTTTTATATGTAGCCCATATAACATATTATAACATGGATACAACAACACAAACAAATCACATAACGCAAGAGAGATTGAGACTCATGAACAAACTATCAGACCCATCAGGGTAACTTCTAGGTTACCCAGAAACAGAAGCTTAACGGTCAACGCATTTTGACTGATTACTACATCTGATCCTTTATTTTCCAAGGTTCGAGAGTGTGCTGGACTTGAAGTCCTCATGACAGAGAAGAGATCCATTACACCAAGGCAGCAAAAAAACCACAAAATAACAATCTATGACACGGTCAAACATGGTTAGAAAGTTGTTCTTCATATTTTCTGGAAATTCCCAGAAATCAAAATCGTGAACGAGGGGCCAGGTTTGACCATCCTCTAAGTTCGATCAATTGATTATTTAAAGGATCAAAAGCCAAAAATATAAAGTACATATGATATGCTATAAATTGGATACTATAACATCATCAAATGATTTACAAACTGACAGATCTAAGCCTTCCAAAACATTGTCAGACGCTGAAAAAGCTTTCTGGGTTGCCCGAAATTAGTAAAGTTATGGTCGATCAACGACCTTTGACCATCAATAACTTTCACTCTATAACTGATCTAATTCTGAATCAAGTTCCAGATTCAAGATCTCATAGCATACTACATGTTTAAACATTTAAACCACAAAACACATAACATACAAGGATTTATGAGGACTGTCATTTGACTGTCAGACTCCAAAAACAAAATTTTTAGATTTTGTAGATCTTCAAATCCGAGCCTCTAGATGTTATGGATCTAACATCTAGCAACCCAGATCATCAGTATACACCATATAAAACAAATTTTAACAATAAATTATAACATCTAACATGCAGATCAAGATCAGATTTCTTCTAGGGTTCTTACCTCTTTATGAACAAATTCTGATTTCTATGCTTTTGATTTGTTATGTATGTTGGTGGGGCTGATTTTAGTGACTGAAATGATAGATGAATTCGTGGGTTTAAGCTTGAGAGAGTATGGCTAAGTGTGGGTTGCACAAATGAGGTAATAATACACTTTCTCTCTCTTAATTTATGCAATTAAATTGATGCAATGAACTTGGATGTTAATAGCTGATGTGCTGGTGTTGTAGCCCATATCTAGGTTAGGGAAATGATGACTTGCAAGATATGGTGGGATTTGTCTAGCAATAATTCAACATATTGGACAAAAAGGGTATTTTAGTAATTTCATTTTAATCTCAAGGGTATTCTTGTCCAACGTGCTTGAATCTAGGGTTTAATCACTAGATTTTACATCTTAAAGTTTTTCAAATAATTGTTAGGGTTTGGACAATTAAAAATTAAAGTGTAATAAAAATTTAATTTTACACCCACTAATTAAATTAGGGTTTTTAATAGAAATTAGGGTTTTTAATAGAAAACTAGGGTTTAAATAATTAGGGTTCCTTAATTATCATTAGGGTTCCTAAATTAACATTTCAATTTACTAAAATAATAATTAGGGTTTATAATTTTAGCAATTAGGGTTCCTAATTAGCAATTAGGGTTTCTAATTTTAAATTAGGGCTTTCAAATATTAATTAGGGTTTTATCTAATTAACATTAATTCTATAATATGCACATAATTCATATAACACAATTTCTGACCGATCTTAATTTCCAGTTTTAAATTCTCAATTATGGTTTATGACAGTAATACTAGGGTTTGTTGTCATACACCATAATTGACTAACCAATATTAGTCTACACATATACTGTATATATTTATAACACTGAAAAATAATATTATATTTAATATAATATTATTATTCTCATTCATAGCTCAAAATTCAAAATTAGGGTTTGGATTCCATATCTGATTATCTTTCATATATAACATTATTAATTAAGTTAAAAAGAATTAACTTAAATAAGCTGAACTAAAATTCATATAATAAAATAATAATTATAATAATTCCAATAATCATCTCATATATTATTTAAATAATATAAAATTATACTTTCATAGAAAAAATAAATAATAAAGACATTTCTACTATAAAATTAATTATAATAAGTATATACCTTATAATTAGCAATAATTCTAAAATAAAATTATTTGAAATTATTCATGTAATAAATAAATTTTATTTATCACATATATTACTTGGCACATATTCTCATCTTTAAAATAATAATAATAATAATAAATATTAATATGCAAAATTTCTTATTTATTTATATAGAAAATATTCAGGTTATTACATATATGGGGCTGTTTTACTTAGCTTTGTATTTCGTGAATCAGATAGACATATACTGTTTAACCATGTGAGTTATATAAGGGTTTGTGCTTAAATTCGATATGGCTGTAATTTCACATAGAAATATAGTGATCTTGGTTTTATTGAAGATTACATGATGTCTATTGTATGTGGATGTTATGTAAGTAGGTCATAATACATTGAAAAATGGTTATTTCTGCGTTTGTTCTCTTATCTAATTTCCTGTGATATGTGAATAATCTTGCATGATGGTGGTGATTAGATGAACTATTAAATGAAGTTAGGATCCCATTATTTCCAGATTTGATTTATTACATTAATATTCTTCTGCTAGTTATTATTTGAGTTTAGAGTAATTCACCATCATAAACATTAGTTTAAGCATATAAAAATAGTGATTTAGTTGATGCATAATAGTTTAATTTAGAAATTTTTCTCTGTGGATCGATACTCGACTTACTTTGTATTGCTTGTTGACACATGTATGCTTGCATGAGTTAGAGTTCTTTTGTTAGAACTATAAAAGAGGCAACAATATGACTCAGTCAAACATTGTCAGAAAGTTTGTTAATCAAATTTATGGGTTTTTCCAGAAAGGTAAAATCAGTTCGAGTGGCCTACTTTGACCACCTGCTATGTTCGATTTGTTGAAGCTTTAAGGCATATAAAGGCATTTAGCTATAGTCCAGACAATAGGCTACACTTTGATTACAACAACATCATCAACCCACAATATTACTGACAGATCAAAGCATTTGAAAAGGTTGTCAGACACTGTTTTCAAATTTCTGGGTTACCCAGATTGTACTCGGTCATGGTCGATCAACCAACTTTGACCGATTATATCTTGAAATCTAGAACTCGAATAGCTTGGATTCCACTTCCAGATCACAGACCCCATGACAGAGTATGGATTAAAACTTTAAAACAACAAAAATCATAAACGAGCAATGATCTGTGGTCACTGACATTTGGTTGTCAGACCACTTTTTGAGCTCAAGAACAGTTTTGAAAAATCATCATTTTAAGGCACTTTGATGCTATGGATTCATGATAGATCATCATAGATCTTCATAAAACATCCATTAGCAAGATTCTAAACACAAAAACATAAAATTCGACTAAGCATACAAGATCAAAATGAAACTTAGGGTTTATACCTTCTCTTAAATAAGCTTAGATCTTAGCTCTCCAATCTGTTATTAGGTGATCTAGGGACTGATTATGTGACTGATTCACTTTGTATTTTCGGAGGTCTTGGTGAGAGAGAGAGTAGGTGAGAGCTTAAGAGCAAAAGCGTAAATGGACTTTCTCTCTCTATAATTCTTTTATAATACATAGATGCATTGTATATTGATGATATGGCTGGCAAATAGAGCTGATATGCTGATGTTTTAAGTTACTAAGTCAACATAGTTGGTCACCTAACTCAAGATCTTGGTATTTTTACAAGTTACCATTTAAAAAAAAATAAAAAAGGGCATTTTGGTCTTTAGCAAAATGATTTTAATGGCATACTAGACAATTGCACAAACTCTTAGGGTTTAACCCTAAGGTTCTAACCCTTAGGTTTTAAACTTTAGTTTCTGGGATTATTTTTTAATTAGGGTTTTTAATTAGAAAAATTAAAAATTCTAAATTACAATTAGGGTTTCCTAATTAAATTAGGGTTTCCTAATCATATTAACATTTACTAAACACATTAAGCTTACTAATTAGGATTAGGGTTTCCTAATTAGGGTTTAGGATTTCCAGATTTTAAATTAGGGTTTCTCGACTTTCAATTAGGGGTTTTAACTGTACATTAGGTTTTCTAAATCTGAGATTAGGATTTCTAATCTTTTATTAGGGTTTATAAATTTTAAACCTTACCCGATCAATCATTAATCAAAATTTCTCTTCAGTACAAACACATACTCATCAATATAATTATTTTTATTATATTTTCTATCGAATCCCTATCCAGAATTTAGGGTTAGGGTTTTTAAAGCAGTTAAGCACAACTCTACTCTAAATTTATTAGTCAATACACAAATTGACCTTCTCGAGACTTGTATCACAGATACTTGTCACAAAATTGATAATCAATATTAATATTATTTAAAAAAAATTATTCGTAAAATTTTGATTATTCGAAATCCCGGGTTATCACACCATCGGTCGAGTGTTGCCAAGGTTGCTTGACCTTCGTCGATATGTTCATCAACGGATGAAGTTCCCGCTGAGGAGAAGTGTTTTGGGAGTTGTTGTGACGCCCCCAAAATAGGTATACGTCACCTATCTTAAGTCGCCAAATACATGGTACAAAATTCAAATACAACTTAATTATACAACAGTTGTGTAAAATACGACAAAACATAATCTAAGAGTTTTAATAAGAATATTCACTACTACAAAACAGTAAATAAACAACGTAGAAAAAACGTTGTGGTTTCAGTCAGAAAAACGTCGTGGTTAAGAGTGTCATCTATTTGACACCCTTACACAACGCTTTTAAAACGTTATTCCATTCAACGCTTTTTAAGAAAAAAACGTTGTAGATTTGTTTTCCATAAATTAGCAGATGCTCAAAAACATTGTAGAATGTATGATTCCACAACGTTTTCTGGATAAAAAAAAGTTGTAGTTTAATATATCAAACAACTTTTAGGCACTTTCACACAACATTTTAAAAATGTTGTAGATTAAAAAAAAAGTTGTGGTTCACCTATATTACCAATGTACCTGCAATATGCTAATGACATGATATATAGCTAAAATTACAAAAAATATTTAAACCAATCCAATCCGTTAACATCCCAATAATTCTTTGTAATGCCAATTACAAAGAATATTAATAGCATACAATACGTTTACATCTCAATAATGCCAAACTATCCATACATCTCAAATTCACGTTTCAATATAATTACTACAATATTGAATTGTGAATTTGACTACATCCACAAAATATACCAAACTATCCATAAAATTAAACTACTACGTGATTAAACTATCCATAAAAAACCCGTAATGTAAAATAACAAAAAAGATCCATATCAATGAACTATAAACTCAGACACCACCACCTTGACAAAGGTAAAATGGGTTGTAAGCAGTATAAAGATATAAATGGCAATAAAGATCCAAAAAAATAATATCTAGAAATTAAATGTACATGCCAATGCAGTAAAGATTCACCAAAGGAATTGACTATATATAGCGTGAGAATGAATTGATAAGGTGTAGATTTTTAATATTTCTCTTCTTCCTCTTTTAATGGAAGCATCTAAACATATTCATTATGCCGACCTTTTAGCCAATGGAGTATGGCTGGATTACTAAAAAAAGAAGGGAAACTTTGCAAGTCTTACCTAATAGGATAACAACACATCCAAACAATAACCATTATTTTCATAAATATTCGCCTTATATTGACACAAACGGTTCATAAAATTAAATATAAACTATACTAAATCTATTATGCTAAGGCACTTAATACATCTATAAAATAACCACGCCATCAAAGACACTAGAAATTATTTTACGTGTGACTTTGATAATTCATAAATGCATCACCTTAGCGTGAAACCGCAGCCTTCACCCGGTTTAGAGCTAAGTCGTGACAATATTTGGTCGCAAGAAAGGGAGTTATTATCGAACTCTTAACATCTTTAAATAAAAACCAAATAAAGAAACAATGTAAGAAAGCATTACAAATTGAGCTTCTTCAATTATCTTCCGTGTCTTCTCTACACTACAATCCTCTCATTCAAATGTATAATGTTACCATGTTTGTCCCCAAATACCTATCATATTAAGCATATTAAGAATTAAAAATGCACCAATAATCATGTATAATATCTGCTTCTAATTCATGTTTTCGATTAAATAAGCACTAATGAACAACTTTTGCATCAACCTCACCCAGACGTAGACCAACCTAAAGTTTGAAGAAACGATCGTCAATAACAGGAGTTAGTTTGCGATACATACCTTATAATGAGGACTAATTAAAACTAATGACTAAAAGGAGAAATAGAAACAAAAAAGAGTACCGGACTTATATATGCCTTGGTCTTGTAATATATTTTTCCAGCAATATTGTATTAACGCCAAACGAAGCAGCAACCTCACGTTGTGCTCCCAAGAATGAGTCAACAAATTCATTTGGACTTTGCACAATCCTCATACCCTAAAGATGGACACAAAATCACATAAATGATGGCCTGAGAACTTTGAATGGGACAAATAAACAAGCTACTACTAATGAAAACACTTGAACCCTATTTGGGTTGGTATCACAAGATTATATGCTGACATCATCATGTTTTCTGCTTTATCTTTTCATCTCTTTTCATCATTTTCCTTTTTTGGCTAAAAGAAGAAGTTTTAATTGGAAAAAGAGAGAGGACAACTTTCATCTTATTTCTTATTAGCCTTTGGACACATAAAGCCAAGCAAACAAAAATTGTAATGCTGAACAAGTTGAAAGTTTTAGAATCAGAGTTGTATATTTTATAAATTAAGAAATCATACATAATATTTTTGCTTTTTAGGTTGCTACTCTGTTAAACCTTGTAATTCAAGGTCAAATTAAAACTCCTTGATAAAGAAAATTTTGTTAACATTCCTCAAGCTGTACACCATTTTCACTGTTCAAATTGCAGAACATACATACACATTTGAATTCAAATTCATAAAGTAAAGCAAGAACAAGGATGTATAAGTATTATAAATTAAGAGAAGAAGTTATTTTTAAGGAAAAAATAAGAGAAGTATATTTATTAGTATATAGTATATTAACTACAAATAGGAAATAGAATACTCTATTGACCATCTGACATACCTTGCGTTGGCTTTATCAAAATAGGGTAGCCAATTTTGTCTGCTTCTGATTTCATAAGGTCAATATCTTGGTCATCCCCATGATATACAGGCACAACTTACTACTATTTGCAGCCACTATTACAGAATGTCTACCCTGGCTTTTAATGAGTCCATTTGCGAAGAAGCGTAAAGAGAAGCGAAAATGTAAGAACAAGAAGAAGACAAAGCTAAGAAAATTAACTCGATAAGGGCACCGAGATTGGCTCATGGAAGAGGTTCTCCATTTGCAATACTTGATTTGCTCCAAGATTTTGACCAATAATTTGATTTGCCACACCTAATGGAAAGATCTTAGAAAGACCACTACTAAAAGACCAACAATTTGATCTATGGTGAATAAATAAAGGTAAATAAATAAAATGATATGAATGAATTTCTCAAAGAGCACATTATTTTCTTCGTATGGAGTAGACTAAACTCCTATAACAATCCCCAAAGTGGGCATAAAAAGATAATACAAAATAACATTCTGGGCATAAAAAATCATACAAAACATTCTCGCAATCAAACAACCCATATTGAATCGAATCGATCTCACATGATAGCCATTCCACTATTTTTCTAAGTGAATGAAGATCCGGAATCACACTAAGACATTGTCACAGTTATTGTAAATCTTGTTTGCAGATAATTTAAGATGCATCCAATACAATCTCTTTCAAATGTGTATCCAACTATGTTGGTTCCCACAACAAATTGCTCACAACATAAGCATATTAAGAAAACACTTGAAAAAGGTTGTTAAGATAACCTCTATTAAGCATTCAATTATTCATATTTACAACTGCAACTGCTCATAAAATTATAAACCCCTTGCTCCAATTCCTAAACTTCATCCTCAAAAAGTAAAAGATCAAAGGAACACAATACACTTATTATTCCTTCAATCTTTACTGTCTATAACTGGTTATACCTTCCAGTGAATCCCAAAATTTGGAAGCTATGATCCTGCAACTTCCCACAAAAGAAACATTACATGTGTAACCATCTACCATAATTTTATTTTAACCCTGCAGGAAGCAAAATAATTTTCTCAAAAACCCACAAATGAAAAAAACTCAACAATATATTCTAAACCCAAATAAACAAGAACTATACCTTTATAGGAGGATCAGGAACTTTGTAACAATCAGGAGTTACTGATGACAACCACATACCCGAAAACAAATTATGTACAAAACATCACAAAAAATCAAATATTAGTAAATAAAGAAATTCCAATAATAATGAAAATTAGGAATTGTGCAAAAAAAAAAAAGTATTTATTATATCAAGTCGCTTTCTAAACAATCGTAGCTCTCTTCTTAGGTTTCTAGAAGGCCTTGATCCAATAAGTTAAAGAGATATCCTCTTCGATCTCGCCACGCCAAGGGTGATCGAAAACTTCGCTTTTTTCTTTCTCTCAGATTAGTATTCGTGATCCCACGAATCTCGAGCTTTATTCTCCTCGTATTTTAATTGTTCCTCCATTATTCACATTACTTTGCTTAAGAAAAGGCTTTCTAGGCCTCAAATTCCAAGTTTTGGCTCAACAAATTCCTCAATAGGCAAGGGGACTACGGGTTGAAGGGACTAAGACCGTGAGAGAGAGTGAAGACTCGAAAGACAATTTGCCCCCAAATTTTACATCTGTGTTGACTTTTGCACTCTAAACCAAAAAAAGTGTCTCAAGACACCCCAAACTTCATTATACGTAATAAAACACACTTTTTCACTTAACCTACCAAAAGTGACCTAAAAAGGTCAGAATAAAAGTTTGGGGTGCAAATTGTAATAAAGATCTTAAAATTTGCAAAATAATTAATTTTAAATAAAATAAAATGATTTTAAATATAAGAATTTTAAAAAAATGTAATTTTAAAATAGTTAGCATACAATTACGATACAATTAAAAAACAAATTTTTTTTTAAATCATATAAATTTTTTTTAAAATAAAATGAAATTTTTAACTGCTTTTTAACAATTTTTTTAAAACAAAATAAATTTTTTAACAATTTTTTTTTAAATCGTTTTTAACAAAAAAATTTAAACTCTTATAATTTTTTTTTTTAAATCATTATAATTTTTTTTAATCGTTTTTAACAAAAAAATTTAAAATCGTTATATAAATTTTTTTAAATCTGTTAAACTTTTTTTTAAAACAAAATAATTTTTTAACTGCTTTTTAACAAAATAAATTTAAACTGCTTTTAACAAAAAAAAATTTAGATCATTATAACTTTTTTTTAAATCTGTTATAATTTTTATTTAAAACAAAAAAAAATTGTTTAACTGCTTTTAACATTATTTTTTAAATCATTAATTTTTTTAAAACAAAATAAATTTTTCTAATCGCTTTTAACAAAAAAAAAAATTAAACTGCTTTTTAACATTTTTTTAAACTATTTTTAACAAAATTTTTTTAAAATGTTATAAATTTTTTAAACTCATTATAAAAAATATAATTGTTATAAAAAAAATTTAAAACAAAAAAATTGTTTTAATCTGCTTTTAGCAAATTTTTTAAAACTGCTTTTTAACAAAAAAAATTTAGATCATTATAATTTTTTTAAAAATCATTATAAATTTTTTTAAAACAAAATAAATTTTTTAATCGCTTTTAGCAAAAAAATTTAAATCGCTTTTAACAAAAAAAATTTAAACTGCTTTTAACAACTTTTTTTAAATCATTATAAAAAAATTTTAAATCGCTTTTAACAAAAAAAAATTTTAAACTCGTTATAAACCTGCTTTTTTAAGCATTATTAATTTTTTTTAAAAGAAAATAAATTTTTTTAACTGCTTTTACCAAAAAAAATTTAAACTGTTTTTAACAAAAAAAAATTTAGACTGTTAAATTTTTTTTTAAACTATTATAAATTTTAGTTTGTTTTTAAAAAAAAATTTGTTAAAAAAAATTTAGATTTTTTAAAACTGTTACAATTTGCACCCCAAACTTTTGTTACAGCCTTAGCCGGTCACTTTTGACCGGTTAAGTGAAGAAAGTGTGCGTTTTGTTACGTATAATGAAGTTTGGGGTGTACTTAGACGCCTTTTTCGGTTTAGGGTGCAAAAGTCAACACCGGTGTAAAATTTGGGGTGCAAATTGTCTTTTAGTCGAGAGTGAAGATGATTGAGAGATAGGGGAGGGTTTCAGATGTTGGAAGATATAATACGCAAGGGGGAGGGTTTTTAATTTCAAGTGAAAAGTGAAAAGCGTGATTTTTTAAGCTCCGTGTTTTTGAAATACATAACGCTTTGTTAAAAAAAATGTTATCTATTTAAAATCAAAAATTATCCTTTTAAATATATAACATTTTTTTATATATATTTGCAACGTTTTGTTAAAAAACATTGTTAAAAAAAATACCACAACGTTTTTAATAAAAACGTTGTGGTTTAAGTGTTGTCTATTTACTATTTTGTAGTAGTGATTATCATCTAGACAATATCCACACTCAATGGAGTCCTCATTACATTTATTGTCACACTACTTTATAGAATAGTGAGGACTACTAAAACAACCATCTGGACCGTCAATCCGTTCCCCGACTCGTCCCAACTATATTCTCATTTTCTGAAGAGAACAGTGAAAGAAAGTGTAAGACCCCAAATTTTATGAAATAAAAGTATTCAATTTTTCTTATAATTACTATTCAGTAAATGGTTAAAT
Source organism: Panax ginseng (assembly GCA_020205605.1). Classification (NCBI taxonomy): domain Eukaryota; kingdom Viridiplantae; phylum Streptophyta; class Magnoliopsida; order Apiales; family Araliaceae; genus Panax; species Panax ginseng. The sequence goes on from CM035146.1 coordinate 74,216,022, forward strand.
TGATAAAAGTTAAAGTTAAGGGTGATATATGAATTTATTTTTTAAAATATGCAAGTGGTTATAAAATACTCATTTCTATCGGGGAATATTCGTTTGGTCGTGGAATATTCTTTCTGTCGCGAATATTCGTACGACGGCGCAGCCATTTGTGGGCCCCATAACAGAATAACTATCGGATGAAGAAAAAGACAAATTTGAGTTTTTGCAAATAACGACGTAATCGTTACCATTAACAATGTTGGAATACCCGGTGGGTAAAGTAAAGTAATACGCGTTGTTGCACAGTAGCACAGGATATTGCACCAATTATTGATTCTTACGTAAGAAGGCACTACTCAATAATTGTTACAGTAATTACTGTTCAGTATTTTATTGATTCAATATTTGCTGCGTTGATATTTTATATTACTGTTGTTTTAATAATTGTCACTACACAGTATTTTTCATTATCGAAGCAATAATTCATATTATTTGAATAATATTATTAGATAACATTATTGGCAATGTCTAGAAAGTTCATTCTAAGGAGAGGTTTGGTCACCTAATTGCGCGCCAGTAAGGAAAAATTCTTATTGGAAAGCCCCCTATTTCCTGGAAACTGCCTGATTGTCAATATTATGATTCTGTAATATTATTTGTGAATAATTAATTATTGATTTATATGATAAGGAAAATATTCATTTTATGTGGATATAGATGGAGAAAATTTTTAAAGTGACAATTGTTAAAAATCGATTTTTTATCTTTTCTGATAAAATAATATTTTATTATATTATTATAATATAATAATGGTGATATTTTTACAATGAATGTGTGATATATAAGTATATGAGGAGGAAGAGTATTTTTGTTGCATTAAATGATTAACACATGTTTTGTGTGTCGGTGGACCCCATTTCTTGACTGAAATTTGATTATAGCTTATAAAATCGTCCGTTTATGGATTTCGGTCAATTTCTGTTTGGAATTTGGAAAACCTTTCTTCTGTAAAGTTGTAGAGAATTGAATTTCCTATACAAAGTTACGAGATTCAAATTGTCTCATAAAAGAGCTATTTATTATGAATTATTGAAGTTCCGTGGTTCCAAAATAATTGATTTTTGAAAGTTTTAATTAATTTTAATAACAAAAACGTTTTTGTTATGTTTGGGGGGCCCACTGGTGGTTGAGATTAGCTGAAATCATTTGTTAAAAGTGTGCATAAGGAAATTTTATAAATATGATATTATTATATTCAATTTTCTGCTTTGATGTTCTAAATAATTTCCTATAAATAGGGTGCTTAGGTTAGAATTGAAAATCACACCAGAAACTGAAGTTTTCTCTCTATTTCTCTCTCTATATTATCTAGTGTATTCTTGTGAGTATTTTGATATCTTGAGTATTGCTATACGGTGCAAGTTCGCTTTAGCGTTATTCCAAATGTAAGTACTTTTTTTGAGGTGAGGATAGTAAAGGGATTGTAAGGGAGATTATTTTCTTCACAGAAAAATTAAATTTTCTTTCTATGTCCAAGATTGTCTGTGATAGTTCCTATCTTTGATTGGATCTATGTTTTGGTCTTCATTCTTGAATTTTACTCCACTCTGGTTATTTATGAAGTATTTTTGAACGGGAATTGTTTAAAGTACGAATCCTTAATATTTTTTCTTTTGTTTCACTGGATTCGTTTTCTTTAAAATATTTTTCATCATCCTCAGTCTTAAATGATGATATAACTGAATATCTTTGGCCTGTAGTGCAAAGATGAATGATTTCTTGATGAATATCTTTGGTCGTAGTGCAAAGATGAACAGGTGTTGAGATGAACATGACCGATTGATTAATATCTTTGGCCTATAGTGCAAAGATGACTTGTTGATGTATATCTTTGGCCGTAGTGCAAAGATGAATTTATTAGTAGGATTATGAACATGAACTGTGATTTGGTATAACCGTGATCTTTGATGTTTCAGGTGATGAAAATTATCTTTGTCCTGGATGAGGAAAGGAATTTAGAACTACAATTATGATTATGAGTTATACACGTGATTGTGGACAGGAATTGTTGATTGATGTTACAGGGATAAAACATTGTTGGTGGAATTTTAACATGGAGAAGATAATAGATTTTATGGTCTATTTGACTCTTCTAATGGATTGCTCGTTCCGCTGCAACTATGGTTGAAAAGTTTTATCATCTACCATATGTTTTAAATCTCTGATTTATTACCGTTGAAGGCTATTGATAATTTATTTATCTTTAGTCATGATATTCTTTATCGAGCTAGTTGTGCTTTCACCCTTTTGCTTCACAATTCCTTTCGGGTAATAAAAGTGTAGCTGGGACAAGCGGGGAATAACAGGGTAATAGAACGGTGGTCTATAGATGTTGAGGGTGAGGTGAATTTAACTTGGAAGGGTGTTTTGCCACTACCACACAAGATGTCTAATGACATACCACATCGTGTCATCATAAGACATGGTTGTGCTCATCCACTTGCTGAGTATATTTACGAGCACTACCTATATAATCTTGGTGTTTGGTTGAAGTATAACTCTCAATTAGAGACAGTGGAGATAATGATATATCAAGAGAAGACTCACCATTGGAAAGAATATGATAGTAATCTTTTCATTTTTCTTTGGGGTCTATTGGGTCAACCAAGGATAATTCTGTGGCCATATGATATCTATCATAAACTAGACGCATGGCCTCCCATGTATGAAGGTTTCCTTGAGCACTTTCCAAAAATTTTAATTTTTAAACCAGTTTTTGACTATACCTTTATGTAAGATGTCATGGTGACGTGCTACCCAAGTTGGTGTCAAGAGTCACAGTTGATATATATATTTGTATCAAAACTCACAACACATGAGTTTTTGTATTTTGCACAACAATTGTTGTAATAAAGTTGTAGTTATTTTCTGTACCATGTATTTGGCGACTCAGATTGGGTTGGATGGAATGGACCGATTTTGGGGTTGTCACAGTTGGTATCAAAGCTTAGGGATATGGTCTCTGGCGGAGATCAGGGAATAGAACTAGGAGGGGAGAGATGAGTAAATCCTTCACTAGTGTGTCCTACCTATGCTTATTTGTTGGTCAGTCATAATATCGAGATATTATGTGATATGTTAATTTGTTAAATTAACCTTTGTTTTGAAGTCGTATTCTAGAATGATATCCTAAATACGTGAGATGAGCAATGGAGAAATCATGATGACGGAAAGATGGAATCAAATGAAAGCAAGGTATTCTCAACTCTTTGAAATACCGTATACGTAAATTTCGGGACTTAAATTTCATAAGGAGGGAAGATTGTAAGACCCTGAATTTTATGAAATAAAAGTATTCAATTTTTCTTATAATTACTATTCAGTAAATGGGTTAAATTGATAAAAGTTAAAGTTAAGGGTGATATATGAATTTTTTTTCAAAATATGCAAGTGGTTATAAAATACTCATTTCTATCGGGAATATTCGTTTGGTCGTGGAATATTCTTTCTGTCGAGAATATTCATACGACGACACAACCATTTTAGGGGCCCATAACGTAATAACTGGCTTGATGAAGAAAAAAGACAACTCGAAGTTTTTGCAAATAACAACGTAATCGTTACTGCTAACATCATTGGAATACCCGGTGGGTAAAGTAAAATGTAATACGTTGTTGCACAGACAAGATGTTACCGTATTGCACCAATTATTGATTCTTACGTAAAAGGCACTACTCAATAATTATTACGATAATTCTTGCTCAAGATTTTTATTGATTCAATAATTGCTTTGCGTTGATATTTTATATTATCGTTGTTTTAATAATTGTCACTACATAGTATTTTCCATTATCGAAGCAATAATTCATATTATTTGAATAATATTATTAGATAACATTATTGGCAATGTCTAGAAAGTTACGCTCTAAGAAGAGGTTTGGTCACCCTAATTGCGCTACCAAGAAGGAGAAATTCTTATTGAAAGCCCGTCTTTCCCGAACTACAGTTGTCATATATTGCGATTCTGTAATATTATATATGAATAATTAATTATTAATTTATATGATAAGGAAAATATTCATTTTATGTGGATATAGATGGAGAAAATTTTTAAAGTGACAATTGTTGAAAATCGATATTTTATCTTTTCTGATAAAATAATATTTTATTATATTATTATAATATAATAATGGTGATATTTTTACAATGAATGTGTGATATATAAGTATATGAGGAGGAAGAGTATTTTTGTTGCATTAAATGATTAACACATATTTTGTGTGTCTGCGGACCCCATTTCTTGACCAAATTTGATTATAAATTGTAAAATCGCTTTGCTTATGGATTTCGGTCAATTTCTGTTTGGAATTTGGAAACAGTTTCTTCTGTAAAGTTGTAGAGAATTGAATTTCCTAAAAAAATTCGCGAGATTTGAATTGTCTGATAAAAGAACTATTTATTATGAATTATTGAAGTTCCGTGGTTCCGAAATAATTGATTTTTGAAAGTTTTAATTAATTTTAATAACAAAAACATTTTTGTTATGTTTGGGGGGCCCACTGGTGGTTGAGATTAGCTGAAATCAGTTGTTAAAAGTGTGTGTAAGAAAATTTTATAAATATAATATTATTATATTCAATTTTCTACTTTGATGTTCTAAGCAATTTCCTATAAATAGGATGCTTAGATTAGAATTGAAAATCACACCAGAAACTGAAGTTTTCTCTCTATTTCTCTCTCTATATTATCTAATGTATTCTTGTGAGTATTTTGATATCTTGAGTGTTGCTATATACTGGTCTGAGTTTAGTTCAAAAGTTATTCTAGTCGTAAGTAATCGCTTCTTTTGAGGTAAGGGATAGTAAGGGATTGTAAGGGAGATTATTTTCTTCATAAATGATATTATTTCTTCAATATCATTATGCCGAAATATTAGTTGGAAATTTTTATCAAATTTGGAACTTTTTAATGTCGGGGTTACTATTCATGAGTTACTATTCACGAGTTACTATTCATGAGTTACTATTCACGAGTTACTATTCATGAGTTACTATTCATGAGTTACTATTCACGAGTTACTATTCACGAGTTACTATTCACGAAGCATGATGATGTTTTTTGTGAAATTTCTATCTTTTGGTGTCGGAGTTACTATTCACGTATACGACACTATTCACGAATACGACACTATTCACAGAAAAATTAAATTTTCTTTCTATATCCAAGATTGTTTGTGATAGTTCCTATCTTTGATTGGATCTATGTTTTGGTCTTCATTCTTGAATTTTACTCCACTCTGGTTATTTATGAAGTATTTTTGAATGGGAATTGTTTAAAGTACGAATCCTTAATATTTGTTCTTTTGTTTCACTGGATTCGTTTTCTTTAAAATATTTTTCATCATCCTCAATCTTAAATGATGATATAACTGAATATCTTTGGCCTGTAGTGCAAAGATGAATGATTTCTTGATGAATATCTTTGGCCGTAGTGCAAAGATGAACAGGTGTTGAGATGAACATGACCGATTGATTAATATCTTTGGCCTGTAGTGCAAAGATGACTTGTTGATGTATATCTTTGGCCGTAGTGCAAAGATGAATTTATTAGTAGGATTATGAACATGAACTGTGATTTGGTATAACCATGATCTTTGATGTTTCAGGTGATAAAAATTATCTTTGTCCTGGATGAGGAAAGGAATTTAGAACTACAATTATGATTATGAGTTATACACGTGATTGTGGACAGGAATTGTTGATTGATGTTACAAGGATAAAACATTGTTGGTGGAATTTTAACATGGAGAAGATAATAGATTTTATGGTCTATTTGACTCTTCTAATGGATTGCTCGTTCCGCTGCAACTATGGTTGAAAAGTTTTATCATCTACCATATGTTCTAAATCTCTGATTTATTACTGTTGAAGGCTATTGACAATTTATTTATCTTTAGTCATGATAATCTTTACTGAGCTAGTTGTGCTCACCCTTTTGCTTCACAATTCCTTTCAAGTAATAAAAGTGTAGCCGGGACAAGCGAGGGAATAACAGGGGAATAGAATCGGTGGTTATATAGATGTTGAGGTGAGGTGAATTTAACTTGGAAGGGTGTTTTGCCACTACCATACAAGATGTCTAATGACATACCACCTCGTGTCATCATAAGACATGGTTGTGCTCATCCACTTGCTTTGAGTATATTTACTGAGCACTACTACATATAATCTTGGTGTTTGGTTGAAGTATAACTCTCAATTAGAGGCAAAGTGGAGATAATGATATGTCAAGAGAAGACTCACCATTGGAAAGAATATGATAGTAATCTTTTCATTTTTCTTTGGGGTCTATTGGGTCAACCAAGGATAATTCTGTGGCCATATGATATCTATCATAACCTAGACGCATGACCTCCCATGTATGAAGGTTTCCTTGAGCACTTCCCAAAGATTTTAATTTCTAAACTAGATTTTGACTATACCTTTATGTAAGATGTCATGGTGACGTGCTACCCAAGTTGGTGTCAAGAGTCACAGTTGATATATATATTTGTATCAAAACTCACAACATATGAGTTGTTGTATTTTGCACGACAATTGTTGTAATAAAGTTGTAGTTATTTTCTGTACCATGTATTTGGTGACTCAGATTGGGTTGGATGGAATGGACCTATTTTGGGGTTGTCACAGAAAGGGTGAGCTAAACTAGCCCAGTAAGAAATATTATGACTAAGATAATACAGAATAAATTATCCTTAGCCTTCAACAAGATACAACTGATAGAATATAATGAGACAACAAGTTTTAGATCAACAACTGCAGCCGAATAAGCAATCCATTAGAAGAGTCAAGTAGAGCATAAAATCTACTATCTTCTATGATTTAAAAAGTTTTTCAAGAACTTTATCACGAGACTCGACAATAAATAAAATCGAATCATCCTCAGCATCACGGCCAAGGATATTCATGTAATCATCAACTACATGATTATACCGAATAATCCCTGGTCATAATTATACCAACAATTGTCCATCAATGAACTACAGGCCAATGAGGACTTTCACCACATCATTTGTAACATTACGGTCATGATTATACCGAATAATACCTGGTCATAATCATACTAAGTTCATCTATACACATAAACCAAAGATGACTTTCATCACAATATAAGCATGAGGATAATGACAATGACATAATAATTCAATAAAACAAGTTCAAGATAAATTTTAAAGATTTATAATTTAATTTATCCAGAAATCAATAACGTCCGAATTGTTTACATGATAATGCTTTATGGAGTAAAATTCAAGAATGCTCAGAAGAATATTTCCATGAAAAGATACTGGATGAAGCGCAAATATCCAAGATAGTCTACTAATTTCATGGAGTATAGAAGCCAAAACTTTAACCAACTGAGTATAATAGAATATATGAAACTGCAAATGGATTTTTGCCCGCCATGCAGTAATCCACGTAGATGCATCATTTCCACAATTTAATAAGGAATGAATACGAAGGATCATTCACCATGCATGTGGTAGTCCATATGAGACGAGTTATTCCAATGAGAATAATAAAGAATGGAATAACGAAGAATTCACCATGCATGCGGTAGCCAGCGTGAAAGTGTTTATTCCAATGAATAATAAAGAATGGAATAACAAAAGAATTCACCAGTGCATGCGATAGACCGCATGCATAAAAGTTATTCCAATGAATAATAAAGAATGGAATAATGTAAGAATTCACCGTGCATGCGATAGATCCGCCTGATGATAGGTTATTCCAATGTAATAATAAAGAATGGAATAATCAAAAATTCACCAGGCATGCGATGGATCGCACAGACAGGTTATCCCAAGAGAATAATAAAGAATGGAATAATAGAAGAATTCACAAGACATGCGATAGACCGCACAGACAGGTTATCCCAATAGAATAATAAAGAATGGAATAACAACCCTTACGAGTATTGAAAGAAAATAACTCTCTTCATGAATACGAAAGAAATAATACCCTTACCTTAGAAGAAACTGGATACTAGAATAGTGAGGTAGCAGACTTCTCTTCTTCTTTCTCTCTATAATTTCTCTCTATAATAATTGCTCTTGTGAGACTTAGTGAATTGGTGAGAATGAAAGAAGAATGAGCTTCTATTTATAGGAAAATATAGTTTCGATAATTGCACGTTTTGGGGCTCGAAATATTACAATATAATACCTTCCCTCTTTTCTTCATTTTTAATTTAGTCCTGCAAGTATTATCAAACTTGCACCACCTCCCCTAATAGTAAATAATGTGAATTAATAGTTCATTCATGTGACTTAATAGTATAATCATGTGAAAAACTAATTACTGAGTATAAGACCTTCATCTATACCTCCATTTTTAATTTAGTCATGTAAGTATTACTAATCTTGCACCAATTCCCCTAATAGTAAATTATGTGAATCAATAGTACACACATGTGAACACATAGTTATAAGCATGTGAATTAATAGCAATTAATTGCTCATTTATCCGGTGAATTACCCGATTGGTCAATATAACCTCCAGACATTAATTATTATCGAAATAAATGTCGATTTCCACTAACACTAATAATTCCCACACAATGGAACTATCAATTTGTTCTTTAATCAACACGAACTTATTCATCATTAATATTATAACTCACAATATTTAACAACCACATCGTTCCCAGGAAAGATGGGGCTTTCCGATAAGGATTTCTCCTTATTGGCGCGCAATTAGGTGACCAAACCTCTCTTCGACAGAACTTTTAGACATTGTCAATATTGTAAATAATAATATGAATAACTTTGTCGTCTTAATTATTGATTTAATAATATAAAATATTATGCAGATGTTACTGTGACAATAATTGAATCAATAATATGAGAGATATTATGCAGCAATTACTGTAGAAATAATTGAGTATAACTGAGTGACTTCTCACGTAAGCATCAATAATCAATATCGTGTGCTACTATGCAACCACGCGTATTTCTGTACTTTTACCACCGGGTAGTTCAACAGTTTAACGGTAAAACTTTCACCGTTATTTTTATAAAAAGATAATTCTGTAGTTTTCTAACTACGACAATACTTTCGTTGTGGAGTCCACCAATGATTGTGCCATCGTACGAATATTCCCTGTTAAAACGAATATTCCCCGACCAATCGAATAATATATCACCACTTGCTTACTTTGCAAAATTTGTAAATATTACCCACAACTATAACATTATATCAAATCCACACCATAATATTCAAAAATATATTTCGAGAAAAATTAATCTTTATTCATAAAAGTTGGGGTCTTACAACCTCCTCTTCTTATGAAATTTCATCCTCGAAATTTGGGTGTGTATCTGGTATGTCGAAGAGGTGAGGATACCTTGACTTCATTTCAGATTCTAACTCCCAGGTCATTTCCTCAACATCATGGTTTCTCCACAAAACTTTGACTTGAGGTATAACCTTGGAGCGTAGAATATGATCCTTCTTATCCAAGATTTTAACAGGTACCTCTTCATACGTTAAATCTTCCGCTATCTCGTCCGGTTTTAATTCAATAATGTGGTTCGGGTCTTTCACATATTTACGTAACATAGATATATGACAAATGTTATGAACACGAGACATACTTAGCGGTAAGGCGAGTCTATAGGCCACATTTTCTACACGATCGAGAATTAAAAATGGGCCAATGAATCGAGGATTAAGCTTTCCTCTCTTTCCAAATCTTGTAACTCCTTTCCATGGAGCAACACGTAACAACACATGATCTCCAATATTGAATTTCACGTCCTTTCGATGAAGATCAGCATAACTCTTTTGTCGATCTTGTGAGGTTTTTATACGTTGTCGGATCGTTTGAATCTTTTCCGTAGTCATACGTACCAACTCCGGTCCCAACAATGTTGCTTCACCCACCTCATCCCAACATACTGGAGAACGACACTTTCTTCCATACAACGCCTCAAATGGAGCAATGCCAATACTTGCTTGATAACTATTGTAGTAAGAAAACTCCACCAATGGTAAGAACTTGTCCCAACTTCCCTTGAAGTCAAGGACACAAAATCTTAATAAATCTTCAAGAGTTTGAATAGTCGTTTCTGTTGCCTCTTTTTTAGTCTTAACAAAAGAGCTCTAACTCATGCAAGCATACATGTGTCAACAAGCAATACAGAGTAAGTAAAGTATCGATCCCACAGAGAAAGTTGTTTAACTAAGATTACTATTCATTAATTGAATCACTATATTTATATGCTCAAACTAATGATTAAACTTGGTTTGTTCTCGAATTACAAATAACAACTAAAACAATAATAACGACGGAATAAATGATATTGGAACTAATGGGATCCTAACTTCATTTAATACTTCATTCAATCACCACTATCATGCATGACTCGTTCATATATCACAGAAAAGTAGCCAAGAGCACTAAAAGAATATTAGCCATTTTTCAATGCACTAAGACCTACTTACACAACATCCACAGATGATAGACTCTATGTAATCATCAATATAACCAAAATCACTATATGTCTATATGAAATTGCAACTATATTGAATTCAAGTTCAAGCCCTTATTTTGACTTATACGGTGCAACAATATATGTCTATCTGGTTCACGAAATACATAAGCCATATAACACAACCCTATATACGTATACTATCATGATTACAATCCATACTTGCATGTTCATTGTCAATTCCATACAAGTACTGAAACGAATGGTGATCAAGCATTCATATATGCAAAACAATTATGATAGACATCCCATGTGATATGTAAAACAATCCAGCATTTAAGCATGCAATCAAACTACATATTAAAATCCGTTAGAATCCCATAATGGAGTTTAGTTCATGACTGAACTAAAAGCCATTATGGGATCAAATCTAAACATGATTAATAAACGACAATTGAAAGATGAAAGATGAAACTATCAAACCCAATGGCTGAACAATAATCAATGTTCAAATCCTCATAAGAATCCAACAAACTAATAATAATCCACTCTGGTAGAAAATCCCAAGAAGAGGTAAAAAAGTAGAGTTTTGGCCTCCGTCTACGTTGGAATCTCCCCCAGAGAATAAACCCTAGTTACGATGTAAAGATACATGAAAAACATAATAATTGTTAAGTCATGCCCCTAACACCAGTCAGGAATCGTTTTAAATCAATTACAACCCTTAAAAATTGGAAATAAAATAAAACAAAGTGACTTGAGGGCCTCATGGCATGTAAGCCTCCTCATTTATTTTTGCTCGTGTAGGCGCGAGACTTGCGATGAGTTCTTATGTTCACCCGATCTTTTCGGCGGTGCGCCTCCTTTACATTGTCCTTCTGCGTGGTCACGCAACTTGTAGTAGGTTCCAAGGTGCATTGGTACTTTCGCGTTGGCCAAGCATCCAAGCTCTTCTACTACCGCAACTGCGCAGTTGATGTCTTCTGATTCTGGTCCTTGGCTTGGTTCTGCGAATGTTGTCATTGCTTCTTTGAAATGTCCTATGTCTATCCATACTTGTCCATCCATGTTCCACTCAATCCTATGTCATATGTCAAGATCCTATCTTTTGCCTCGCCTCACGCATCCATTAGCCTCGTGCCCGATATCACCACCAAATTAGGTCAATTCCTTCACTTATTCACCAAAAGGAGTTTTAAGTATGCGAAATGCAAATTAACATGAAATGCAGCTAAAACAGACTAAAATGTACTTGAGATGGGCATAGTTCGCATGAATTGGTACCCCATAAGTAGGTGTAAAACCAACTTATCAAATACCCCCAAACTTGAACCGTTGCTTGCCCTCAAGCAATGTAGAATACTGAACAATAAAAATGCAGCTATATTACTATGCAACTACATTATGATGCAACTAATCTCACATTGTCTCAACTATCATAGAAATTCAGTCCAATTTACCTCAACAAATTTTTTTCTAGAATCAAGAATACAGATGCAAAGCAGGCATAATGTTATACACTTAGATAATTCAAAAATGTTGTAGAGATGCTGTGTGTGTGTGTGTTGTGTTCGCCCAAAACCTGATTTAGGAACAAAATACTCATGCTATATTGCTCAAAACAGAAAATTATAGCTTAAATCAAGACTTATGTATATATATGCAACCAAGACTATTCCAACATCTTAAAATAAACTAAGGTCCAACAATGGGCTTAACTGCTTTATTTCTACCCACGAGGGTGACTTTTGCACTTTCCCGCGGTGTTTATTGCCATTTTTATTTTTTTTTCTTTTTTTTCACATGACTGTGCAATATCTTACTCCGTTAGGCACACTGCTACCCCTTAGCGAGCTTTCGACCAACGACTCCCAGACCATGAAAGACCTTAGGGCGCTAGGTGTAGAGACAATCCCCTCGGGCGTACTTACTCAAGTAGCCAGTGCCCCGAAATAAGACTAGCCACGTTATTTCTACTTTTCTTTCTTTTCTTTCTTTTTTTTATACACAGATACCCATGTTTTCCCAAAGTTTAAAAATCAATGTTTTATACAGTCTAGAAGTCACTTTTCACACATTTCTCTTTTTAACCCTACATTTTTCTATCGAGCAATGCAAAACGTACTTCTTATACCTACAAGTGCTTGTGAACACATTTGTGCAAACTGAAAGCATTTAAACAACATTATGACTTTCATTGTATAAAACGTTATATCTCAGCTCATATTATCCAAAATATTCAGAAATCATTTAAAAACTTCACTATCATCATTGGCTAGACAAAAATTTTCTATACGGTAAGAACTGTGAGGTATGCAACTATAACATGCAACTATATGCTAAAATGTAATCTACACATGCAACAACTATAAAAATTAACTAATCATGCAAACCCAATACCCCCAAACTTAAAATATTCAATGTCCCAATTGAATGAATGTAAAGGATACGAAAAACTCCCCTAATTATCGGTGGTGCCACCCTCCTCGGGTGGTGAATCAGGTGGTGGATAAGGTGTTGCGGTTCCAAACTGAGGCCATTCTTGTGTTGTTCCTTGTTACAAGAACGCTCTTGGCTAAAAGCCCTTGTGAGTCCGTCGCAAATGTGCCCCAAATTATCGTGACATGGCATCGACCTTGCGCCCAACCTTCCTTGAGTCAAGCGATCGCCATGGGTGGCAACGCGTCTTGCGTCGTGACAGCCCGCCTCGGCCCTGCTTCCTGGGGTGGTTGTGACGGCTCTGGAAAAGTGGGCTGAAGGATGAATCCTAGTCCGCGTGGGTGTAGTACACCCCCTGCCCAGTCCTCGAATTTTTCGATCGTGGCATGAGTTGTAAGACCCCGAATTTTATGAAATAAAAGTATTCAAATTTTTTTAATTAGTATTCATGAGTTACTATTCATGAGTACTATTCATGAAGCATGATAATTTTTTCGTAAGTAGGCATTACTCAATAATTGTTACAATAATTACTGTTCAATATTTTATTTTATTGATTCAATAATTGCTACATTGATATTTTATATTATTGTTGTTTCAATAATTGTCACTACACAATATTTTTCATTATCGAAGCAATAATTCATATTATCTGAATAATATTATTAGATAACATTATTGGCAATGTCTAGAAAGTTCTGTCTAAGGAGAGGTTTGGTCACCTAATTGCGCGCCAGTAAGGAGAAATCCTTATTGGAAAGCCCCCTCTTTCCTGGGAACTTCCTGGTTGTCGGTATTGTGATTCTGTAATATTATTTGTGAATAATTAATTATTGATTTTTATGATGAGGAAAATATTTATTTTATGTGAATATAGATGGAGAAAATATTTAAAGTGACAATTGTTGAAAATCGATATTTTATCTTTTCTGATAAAATAATATTTTATTATATTATTATAATATAATAATGATGATATTTTTACAATGAATGTGGGATATATGAGTATATGAGGAGGAAGAGTATTTTTGTTGCAAAAGTTGTTTAAAACATGTTAAACATGTCTGTGGGCCCATTTATTGACTGAAATTTGATTATAGCATGTAAAATCGTCCGTTTGTGGATTTCGGTCAATTTCTGTTTGGAATTTGGAAAAACTTTCTTCTTCAAAAGTTGTTGACTCGTTATCGCGCTCCAACAACTGAGCCTATTTACAACATCTGAATACAAACACAGTTTATGAGAAATAAGATATTGTCGTATCTCTGGTTTCAAACCTCTTAAAAACATTCGGGTCATTCGCTCCTCATTATCGACCAAATGGGATGCAAACCGGGATAACTCTACAAATTTAGCCTCGTATTGCGACACGGTCATATTGTTTTGTTCCAACATGATAAACTCCACCTCCTTCATGTGACGAATACTTTCGGGAAAGTACTTGTCGTTAAATAGCTCTTTGAACTTCTCCCAAGACATCTTGAGGCGTCGTCAGTACGCTTTTACTGATTCCCACCAAGAATCCGCCTCTTCACGCATGACATGAAGGTGGCGAAGGGAATCTTTTGCTCCTCGGAGCATCCCAAGACATCAAATATCTTGGTGATCTCGCTTTATCCATGCTTCAAACCTTAAGTGGTTTTGGCTCTCCAATAAACTCCGTGGTCCCAGACTCCTTGAACTGCTTTAGCGGTGGACCGTCCGAGAGTTTCCGTGTTTACACTCGCATTTTGGCGGTGAGCCGCTCTCTTTGATGTTGCATGAATTGCATGAAGCCTCGGAACATTCCATCGTTCATCATTTGGTTAGTGTTGTTGTTTGCATGAGGATTGTCACCTTCCTGATGAACGTTGTCCTGGTTATTGATCTATGGAGACTCAATGGTCTCCTGTGCTCCATTGATGTTCTCAACATTCTCGGATGCCATTTTCAAACACTGCCACAAAACAAGGGTTAATTGACATGCAACATATTATCACTATACTCTGACCGACCAATCAAATACCAAATAAACTTAGGTAGGTCATACTAGCGAAGGAATTCCCCATCTCTCCCCTCCTAGTTCTAGTCTCACATCTTAGCTAAGGATTATATCCCTAAGCTTTGATACCAACTGTGAAGCCCCCAAAATTTGGTATATGTCACCCATCTTGGGTCGCCACTTACATGGTACATAAATTCAAATACAACTTAATTATACAACTGTCATGTAAAGTACGACAAAACATAAGCTGTGAGTTTTAATACAATTATTGTCGTCTAGACAATATTCAAACTTAAATTCAATATTATTACATTTATTTTCCACTATTTCACTGAATAGTGAGGACTACTAATGCTATCATCTGGTCCGTCACTCCGTTCCCCGACTAGTCCCTCGCTTTCGTTCTCATTTCACGAAGAGAACAATAAAAGTAAAAGGGTGAGCTCAACTAGCCCAAAGAGAAATATTATGACTAAGATAATGCGAGAATATATTATCGTTAGCCTTCAACAATGTTAAAACCGATACAATATAACAACCATCAAGTTTAATCTGCGATTGGAACAAGCAATCCATTAAAAGAGTCAAGTAGAGAATAAAATCTACTATCTTTTATGATTTAAAAGGTTTTTCATCACTTTTATCGCTGGGACTCAGCTTAATAAATAATCCACATCATCGAATCACCCCTGATTTGATATTTTTCATGAAAATGTTCTAGTTATGAGTAAATGAATTAAATATGTTATGTGAAGTAAGAAAATTGGAAAATATGATTTTATGGCTTGAGAATCATATATGAGGTATATGCAGATTTTTGACGAGGGTTTTAGTTATTGGTGATGAAATTTTATGAGTTAGGCATTTTAGGATGATTAAATGCATTTATTAGTAAAGTGTAACAATTAAAATAAATTGTTTATAAGTTTAAGAAATGATTAAAATATTGTGGTAGTATTAATAATATTAGATTATGAGATTATTAAGTGATTTATAACATTTTGATTAAGGTGTTATGAGATCATTGATTTATGAATCTTACTCTTGAGATTAAATCTATATGTTGATTATATTATTTTTATTATCATATATAACATTCTTATAACCCTAATGATGATATTTCTCTTTGACTTGAGTGTAAAGATGGGTAGATTATTGGTATGATCGTGTGTATAGGTCATCTTTGGCCAGTAGTGCAAAGTTGAATTGTTGACTGGTATGATCATGACCATTGAATTTATAATTGAATATCTTTAGCTTAAGTGCAAAGGTGAATTGATCAACATATATGGTTATAATTATGGTTTATATAAATTCTGAAATGATTATGTATTTCTTTGAGATATGAATATCTTTGGCATGTAGTGCAAAGATCAATTATTAATGAATATCTTTGGTCCGTAGTGTAAAGATGACCCGTTGTTGAATATCTTTGGCATGTAGTGTAAAGATGACTTGTTGTTGAATATCTTTGGCATGTAGTGCAAAGGTGAACTGTTGTTGAATATCTTTGGCCCGTGGTGCAAAGATGAATTTATTAGTATGATTATGAACAGGAACTATGATTTGGTATAAGCATGATCTTTGATGTTTCAGGTAAAGATAGGTGATGAAAATTATCTTCGTCTTGGATGCGAAGAGGAATTTAGAATAACTATTATGATTATGAGTTATTCATATGATTGTGGAAATGAACTGTTGATTGATGTTACAGGGATAAAATATTGTTGGTAGACTTTTAACGTGTAGAAGATAATAGACTTTATAGTTTATTTGACTCTTCTAATGGATTGCTCGTTCCGCTGCAACTATGGTTGAAAAGTTTTATTATCTACCAATGTTCTAAATCTCTGATTTATTATTGATGAAGTCTATTGATAATGTAATTATCTTTAGTCATAATATTCTTTACTGAGCTAGTTGTGCTCACCCTTTTTGCTTCACAATTCCTTTCAGGTAATAAGAGTGTAGCTGGGTCGAGCGAGAATAACAGGGGAATAGTGTGATGGTTCGGGTCTGTCGAAGTTTCTCAACACATTATAAAACGGCATGACATACAATATATAATTGTATTGAGGATCTAATATGAGTGTGTCGTATATTATACGTCACTTAATAATTGATTTTAGTGAACAACAATAGGGTGAGGCGAACCTAACTTTGGAAGGGTGTTTTATCACTATTATACCAGATGTCTAATGACATACAACCTCGTGTTATCATAAGACAGGGTTGTGCAAATTCACTCGCTGATTATATCTACGAGCACTACCTATATGAACTTGGAGTTTATTTGAAACATAATATTCAATTGCAGACGGTGGAGTTAGTTATATGTCAAGAAAAGACTCACCATTGGAAAGAAGATGATAGTAATCTTCTCGTTTTTCTTTGGGGTCTATTGGGTCAACCAAGGATAATTCTGTGGGCATATAATATCTATCATAACTTAGATTCATGGCCTCCTATGTACGAAGGTTTCCTTGAGCATTTCCCAAAGATTTTAATTTCTAAAATAGTTTTAGATTGTACCTTTATGTAAGGTATCACTGTGAGGTGTTGTCCATAGTTGGGACATGAGTCATAGTTGGTATTAAAACTCACAGTATATATGTTGTTGTATTTTGCACGACAATTGTAGTAATAAAGTTGTAGTTGTTTTCTGTACCATGTATTTGGTGACTCAGAATAGGTTGGATGGATTGGACCTATTTTGGGGGCGTCACAGTTGGTATCAGAGCTTAGGGATATGATCTCTGGCGGAGATCGGGGAATAGAACTAAGAGGGGAGAAATGAGTAAAATCCTTCGCTAATGTGTCCTAACTAAGCTTATTTGTTGGTCAGTCATAATATCGGGATATTATGTGATATGTTAATTTGTTCAATTAACCCTTATTTTGAAGCTGTTTTCTAGAATGATATCTGAAATACAAGAGATGAGTAATGGAGAAATCATGATGACAGGGAAGATGGAATCTGAAATGAAAGCAAGGTATTCTCAACTCTTTAAAATACCAGGTACGTAAATTTCGAGGACGAAATTTCATAAGGAGGGGAGATTGTAAGACTCCGAATTTTATGAAATAAAAGTATTCAAATTTTTTTAATGACTATTCATGAGTTACTATTCATGAGTTACTATTCACGAATTACTATTCATGAGTTACTATTCACGAGTTACTATTCATGAGTTACTATTCACGAGTACTATTCATGAAGCATGATAATTTTTTCGTAAGAAGGCA
This sequence comes from Panax ginseng, assembly GCA_020205605.1. Lineage (NCBI taxonomy): Eukaryota > Viridiplantae > Streptophyta > Magnoliopsida > Apiales > Araliaceae > Panax > Panax ginseng. Next base: position 74,234,159 of record CM035146.1, read on the forward strand.
TTACTCAATAATTGTTACAGTAATTACTGTTCAATATTTTATTTTATTAATTCAATAATTGCTACGTTGATATTTTATATTATTGTTGTTTCAATAATTGTCACTACACAGTATTTTCTATTATCGAAACAATAATTCATATTATCTGAATAATATTATTAGATAACATTATTGGCAATGTCTAGAAAGTTCTGTCTAAGGAGAGGTTTGGTCACCTAATTGCGCGCCAAAGAAGGAGAAATCCTTATTGAAAGCCCCTCTTTCCTGAACCGCCTGCACATTTGTCAGATTGTGATTCTCGTAATATTATTTGTGAATAATTAATTATTGATTTTTATGATGAGGAAAATATTTATTTTATGTGAATATAGATGGAGAAAATTTTTAAAGTGACAATTGTTGAAAATCGATATTTTATCTTTTTTGATAAAATAATATTTTATTATATTATTATAATATAATAATGATGATATTTTTACAATGAATGTGAGATATATGAGTATATGAGGAGGAAGAGTATTTTTGTTGTAAAAGTTATTTTAAACATGTTAAACATGTCTGTGGGCCCATTTCTTGACTGAAATTTGATTATAGCCTGTAAAATCGTTCGTTTGTGGATTTCGGTCAATTTCTGTTTGGAATTTGGAAAAACTTTCTTCTGCAAAGTTGTAGATAATGAAATTTCCTATGAAAAGGACATGTGGTTTGAATTTTTTCTGATAAAAGGGCTATTTATTATGAATTATTGAAGTTCTGAAATAATTGATTTTTTGAAGTTTTAATTATTATTTTTAAGAAAAACATTTTTTTTTCATTTGAGGAGCATGTGTTAAATGGTTGAAATCAGCTGGTGGTGTGCTTAGGAATTTTGTTTATAAATAATATTATTATATTCAATTTTTTGCTTTGGTGTTCTAAACAATTTCCTATAAATAGGTGCTTAGGTTAGAATTGAAAATTACACCAGAAACTGAAGTTTTCTCTATATTTCTCTCTATATTATCGAGTGTATTCTTGTGAGTATTTTGATATCTTGAGTGTTGCTATACTGATGCAAGTTCGCTCAAATGTTATTCGGTGTAAGTACCGCTTTTTTTGAGGTAAGGGATAGTAATGGATATTGTCGTTAGTATGTAAGGGTTATTATGTTTTTCAATTTCAAAATTTTTCTGAACCTTCAAAAATTCTGAAAAAATTTGAAATGATATTTGGATGAGTTTTGTAGATTGTGTCCAAAAATGGCAATTTTGGGATGTATAGATTAGGAGTTATGGATTTTATGAGAAAAGACTATTTTAAAAGTAACAACTTATAACTCCTTGTGATTAACTCCAAAATTGATGAAATTTTTATTAAGAGTACATCTATATAATATCAGTATACTCTATAAATTTTGAAATTTTTGGATAAAAGTACAATTTATGATAAATGTCTGAATATTCGGTGGTTTTGGCCATGTGAAAAATAGTAAATGAATTTTAAAAATTCCAAGAAAAATATATGTTCAATATGAGACTATATTATGCTTAATCCAAGAAAAGAAATATTTTTGGAACTGATTTGGTATTTTTCATGAAAATGTTCTAGTTATGAGTAAATGAATTAAATATGTTATGTGAAGTAAGAAAATTGGAAAATATGATTTTATGGCTTGAGAATCATATATGAGGTATATGCAGATTTTTGATGAGAGTTTTGGTTATTGGTGATGAAATTTTATGAGTTTGGCATTTTAGGATGATTAAATGCATTTATTAGTAAAGTGTAAACAATTAAAATAAATTGTTTATAAGTTTAAGAAATGATTAAAATATTGTGGTAGTATTAATAATATTTGATTATGAGATTATTAAGTGATTTATAACATTTTGATTAAGGTGTTATGAGATCATTGATTTATGAATCTTACTCTTGAGATTAAATCTATATGTTGATTATATTATTTTTATTATCATATATAACATTCCTATAACCCTAATGATGATGTTTCTCTTTGACTTGAGTGTAAAGATGGGTAGATTATTGGTATGATCGTGACTATAGGTTATCTTTGGCCAGTAGTGCAAAGTTGAATTGTTGACTGGTATGATCATGACCATTGAATTTATAATTGAATATCTTTAGCTTAAGTGCAAAGGTGAATTGATCAACATATATGGTTATAATTATGGTTTATATAAATTCTGAAATAATTATCTATTTCTTTGAGATATGAATATCTTTGGCCTATAGTGCAAAGATCAATTATTGATGAATATCTTTGGTCCGTAGTGTAAAGATGACCCGTTGTTGAATATCTTTGGCATGTAGTGCAAAGATGACTTGTTGTTGAATATCTTTGGAATGTAGTGTAAAGATGAACTGTTGATGAATATCTTTGGCCCGTGGTGCAAAGATGAATTTATTAGTATGATTATGAACATGAACTGTGATTTGGTATAACCATGATCTTTGATGTTTTAGGTAAAGACAGGTGATGAAAATTATCTTCGTCTTGGATGAGAAGAGGAATTTAGAATCACAATTATGATTATGAGTTATTCATATGATTGTGGAAAGGAAATGTTGATTGATGTTACATGGATAAAACATTGGTGGTAGACTTTTAACGTGGAGAAGATAATAGACTTTATAGTCTATTTGACTCTTCTAATGGATTGCTCGTTCTGCTGCAACTATGGTTGAAAAGTTTTATTATCTACCATATGTTCTAAATCTCTGATTTATTACTGATGAAGTCTATTGATAATGTAATTATCTTTAGTCATAATATTCTTTACTGAGCTAGTTGTGCTCACCCTTTTTGCTTCACAATTCCTTTCAGGTAATAAGAGTGTAGCTGGGTCGAACGAGAATAACAGGGGAATAGTGTGATGGTTCGGGTCTATCAAAGTTTCTCAACACATTATAAAACAGCATGACATACAATATATAATTGTATTGAGGATCTAAGATGTGTGTGTCGTATATTATACGTCACTTAATAATTGATTTTGGTGAACAACAATAGGGTGAGGCGAACCCAACTTTGGAAGGGTGTTTTATCACTATTATACAAGATGTCTAATGACATACAACCTCGTGTTATCATAAGATGTGGTTGTGCAAATCCACTTTCACGAGTATATCTACGAGCACTACCTATATGATTTTGGAGTTTATTTGAAACATAATGTTCAATTGCAGACGGTGGAGATAGTTATATGTCCAGAAAAGACTCACCATTGGAAATAAGATGATAGTAATCTTTTCATTTTTCTTTGGGGTCTATTGGGTCAACCAAGGATAATTCTGTGGGCATATGATATCTATCATAACTTAGATTCATGGCCTCCTATGTACGAAGGTTTCCTTGAGCACTTCCCAAAGATTTTAATTTCTAAAACAGTTCTAGATTGTACCTTTATGTAAGGTATCACTATGAGGTGTTGTCCATAGTTGGGACATGAGTCATAGTTGGTATTAAAACTCACAGTATATATGTTGTTGTATTTTGCACGACAATTGTAGTAATAAAGTTGTAGTTATTTTCTGTACCATGTATTTGGTGACTCAGAATAGGTTGGATGGATTGGACCTATTTTGGGGGCGTCACAGTTGGTATCAGAGCTTAGGGATATGATCTCTGGCGGAGATCGGGGAATAGAACTAAGAGGGGAGAATAAAATAATGAAGTCAGCCGGAAAAATAAATTTATCCACCTTAACCAACACATCTTTAACAATTCCTCGTGGATACGTGATCGATCTATCAACTAGCTGTAATGATATGTTTATCGGTTTTGGATCCGACAATCCCAACTGGTTAAACACTGACAAGGGCATCAAATTTATGCTCGCCCCAAGATCACATAAACACTTACTGAAGTTCATCTTTCCAATGGTGCATGGAATTGTAAAGTTTGCCTTGATCCTTCAAATTTGGAGGTAATTCTTTGAAAACACTTTGCCCTTCATTCCTCTGTCAAGGCTACCATTTCAAACTCATCTAGTCTCCTCTTCCTTGACAGTATACCCTTCATAAACTTGGCGTAGCTGGGCATTTGTTCCAATGCCTCGTGAATCAGTATGTTAATCTACGAACTTTTTGAATACCTCCAAGAATTTGCTGAACTGTTTATCTTCCCTTTTTTTATTTAATCTCTGCGAATACGGAACTTGAATGTGAATTGGTGGTACTGAAATCTTAAACTTCTCCTCTGAACCTTCTCTATCTTTTTCTTCCTGCTGACCCTCAGATTTCTCCAAATTTTCTTTCTCGATAGTCGGCTTCTCCTCACCTTTCATGGCACAGATCCTCCTCAAGCATTCTCGCTGGCGGTGCGCGACTTACAAGATTTTGACAAATATTTCCCGGATCTCAATGTGATCGCTTGACACTTATTCCTTCCTTCTCTTTCTTGGATTTGTCTCCGTATTACTTGGCAATGAACCCTGAGGCCTGTTAGTAAGCATAGTCGCCATCTGCCCCATTTGAGTTTCCAGATTCTTTATAGCCACTGCTTGGCTCTTGATCATAACTTCTATGTTTGCCATATATTTCATCATCATCTCCTCCACTTTTTATTTCTTTTCTTGCTGAGGTGCAGCTGGAGTGTGATGTTGTTGTTGTTGTTGAGAAAATCCTGGCAGAAAAGGTGGTCTAGGAGTAAACTGTGGCTGCGCTATCTCCGTCTGAAACTGATTATTTGATGGAAACTGATTCTGCTGATTCCCTTGATTATTCGACCAACTAAAGTTTGGATGATTTCAGTTGTTGGGATGATATGTGTTCTGAAATTGACCTTGGTCTTTTCTATAGTTGCTCACATATTGCACTGATTCGGAGCTGATAGCACATTGATCCGTCAAGTGTGATGCCGCAAAAATCTCACATACGAAGGCAACCGTCTTTACTTTTCCTTCTGCCAAAGTATCTATCTTCTTTGTCATGGCCACCATCTGTGCTGACAACTGAGTAATAGCATCAACCTCCAACACACCTGCAACTTTGGTCTGTGGCATTCGAGATGTAGGATTCTGAAAATCATTCGATGTCATTGTCTCGATAAGGTCATAGGCTTCCTCATAGTTCTTTGCCCATAATGTTCCTCCTGCAGCTGCATCTACAATCGGTCTCGACTGCCATCCCAATCCATTATAAAACGTGTTGATTACCATCCAATCTGGCATACCGTGATGTGGGCACTTTCTCAGAATTTCTTTGTATCTCTCCCATGCTTCGTATAAGGACTCGCCCTTTGTTGCTCAAACTGAGAGATAGCTATCCTCATCTTCGCAGTCTTAGCCATTGGGAAAAACTTAGCTAAGAACTTCTGTGCTAAGTCCTCCCATGTAGTTATAGATCCTGCTGGTAGAAAATGAAGCCAACTTTTCGCTTTATCCCTCAATGAGAATGGGAACAACCTTAGTCTAATAGCATCTTCCGTCACACCATTGTATCTGAATGTATCACAAATTTCGATGAAACATAACAGGTGTTCATTCGGATCATCTGTAGCAGCGCCCCCAAACTGAACTGTATTCTGCACCATTTGAATAGTGCCAATTTTTATCTCGAATGTATTTGCTGCTATCGCTGGTCTGACTATGCTAGACTATAGTCCATTAATATTGGGCATGGAATACTCCTTCAGAGCCCTATGCTCTTCTCCTTGCGCCTCGGCTGCCATGTTAGCTGTCGTATTTTCCAACTGTGCTTGTAAATTTCTACGAACACCCGCATTCCAACCTCTCCCGTTTATGTTTATCCTGAACAGGTGTTAAATCGGGGTTGGATGACCGCGTGCGCATAAAAATTTATCCAAATTCCTGAAACATAAACAAAAAAAACTGAAATGAGATAAGACTGGAATTGTCTAAGTCATACAATATAGCTTAAAACTAATGATAGTAATACTAAATTAAACGCCTTTCCCCAGCAACGACACCAAAAACTTGTTGCCTCTTTTTTAGTCTTAACAAAAAAGCTCTAACTCATGCAAGCATACATGTGTCAACAAGCAATACAGAGTAAGTAAAGTATCGATCCCACAGAGAAAGTTGTTTAACTAATATTACTATTCATTAATTGGATCACTATATTTATATGCTCAAACTAATGATTAAACTTTGTTTGTTCTCGAATTACAAATAACAGCTAAAACAATAATAACGACGGAATAAATGATATTGGAACTAATGGGATCCTAACTTCATTTAATACTTCATTCAATCACCACTATCATGCATGACTCGTTCACATATCATAGAAAAGTAGCCAAGAGCACTAAAAGAGTATTAGCCATTTTTCAATGCACTAAGACCTACTTACACAACATCCACAGATGATAGACTCTATGTAATCATCAATATAACCAAAATCACTATATGTCTATGTGAAATTGCAACTATATTGAATTTAAGTTCAAGCCCTTATTTTGACTTATACGGTGAAATAGTATATGTCTATCTGGTTCACGAAATACATAAGCCATATAACACAACCCTATATACGTATACTATCATGATTACAATCCATACTTGCATGTTCATTGTCAATTCCATACAAGTACTAAAACGAATGGTGATCAAGCATTCATATATGCAAAACAATTATGATAGACATCCCATTTGATATGTAAAACAATCCAGCATTTAAGCATGCAATCAAACTACATATTAAAATCCGTTAGAATCCCATAATGGAGTTTAGTTCATGACTGAACCAAAAGCCATTATGGGATCAAATCTAAACATGATTAATAAATGATAATTGAAAGATGAAAGATGAAACTATCAAACCCAATGGCTGAACAATAATCAATGTTCAAATCCTCATAAGAATCCAATAAACTAATAATAATCCACTATGGTAGAAAATCCCAAGAAGAGGTAGAAAAGTAGAGTTTTGGCCTCCTTCACGCTGAATCTCCCCGTAGAGAGTAAACCCTAGTTACGATGTAAAGATACGTAAAAAACTTAATAATTGTTAAGTCATGCCCCTGACACTAGTCAGGAATCATTTTAAATCAATTACAACCCTTAAAAATTGGAAATAAAATAAAACAAGTCAAAGCTTGAGCTCACAAGCACGCATGCTCCTCCAAATTTTATTATGCTTTCATGGTATGAGACTTGCGATGAGTTCTTATTTTTAGCCGGTCTCTCACGCGGGTGCGCGCTCCCTAGAATTGTCCTTCTCGCGGCCGCAACTTGCGAGTGAGGTTCCAAAGGTCCAATTGGGTACTTTCATGGCGCCAAGACATCCAAGCTCTTCCAAATCATGTGACCTGCAGTTGATGTCTTCTGATTCTGCTCCTTGGCTTGGTTCTACAATGTTGCTGCTGCTACTAAAATGTCCTATGTCTATCCATGCTTGTCCATCCATGTTCTACTCAATCCTATGTCATGCACATCCTATCTTTTGCCTTGCCTAACGCATCCATTAGCCTCGTGCCCGATATCATCACCAAATTAGGCCAATTCCTGCACTTATTAACCAAAAGGAGTTTTAAGTATGCAAAAAGCAAATTAACATGAAATGCAGCTAAAACAGACTAAAATGTACTTGAGATGGGCATAGTTCGCATGAATTGGTACCCCATAAGTAGGTGTAAAACCCACTTATCAGTTTTCGACTGCCCGTCCGTTTGAGGATGATATGCCGAACTAAATCGTAAATCTGTGCCCATAGCTTTTTGCAAACTAACCCAAAATCTTGAAGTGAATCTTGGGTCTCGATCAGAAACTATGGATACTGGCATACCATGCAATCTTACAATCTCGTTTATGTACATACGAGCAAGACGTTCAAGTGTATAAGTTTCTCGTATCGGTAAGAAATGAGCAGACTTGGTCAATCTATCAACAATAACCCAAATCGCATATATGCCTTGAGAAACCTTGGGAAGACCAGTAACAAAATCCATGGTAATGTGCTCCCACTTCCATTCTGGAATTTCAAGTGGTTGCAACGGACCATTTGGCACTTGATGCTCCGCCTTGACTCGTTGACAAGCTAGACACCTTGAGATAAACCCCGCTATCTCTCTCTTCATATTGCTCCACCAAAATGTATGTCGAAGATCACGATACATTTTGGTACTCCCAGGATGGATTGCAAACGGTGTGTTGTGCGCCTCCATCATGATTTTATAGTTCAAGTCAGAATCGTTAGGAATAAAAAGTCTGGAGTTGACTCGAAGTATTCCTTCTTCATCGATTCTTGCTTCCAGAATAGCACCTTCTTGCACTTTCTTCCTCATACGCATCAGCTCCAAGTCTGTAGCTTGAGCAGCTTTAAGTTTATCGATTAAAGTCGGTTCTACTCGTATATTCGCCATCATCATATGGGTCCCTGGAGTCTTTAACTCTATCTCCATCCTTCGTAAGTCATACAAAATGGGTCTTTACGTTGAAAATATTGCATTCGTACCTGCATATGATCTTCTACTCAATGCGTCAGCTACTACGTTCGATTTTCCATGATGGTATTGGATGGTATGATCATAATCTTTCAATAGCTCAAGCCATCGTCGTTGCCGCATGTTGAGTTCCTTTTGAGTGAAGAAATATTTGAGGCTTTTATGATCCGTATAGATCTCCACATTCTCTCCATACAAGTAATGCCTCCAAATCTTAAGTAAAAACGACTGCTGCCAACTCTAGATTGTGACGCCCCCAAAATTAGGTATACGTCACCCATCTTGGGTCGCCACTTACATAGTACATAAATTCAAATACAACTTAATTATACAACTGTCGTGTAAAGTACGACAAAACATAAGCTGTGAGTTTTAATACAATTATTGTCATCTAGACAATATTCAAACTGAAATTCAATATTATTACATTTATTTTCCACTATTTCACTGAATAGTGAGGACTACTAATGCTATCATCCGTCCGGCTACTCCGCTCCCCGACTAGTCCCTGCTACGTTCTCATTTCCTGAAGAGAACAATAAAAGTAAAAGGGTGAGATCAACTAGCCCAGTAGGAAATATTATGACTAAGATAATGTAGAATATATTATCGTTAGCCTTCAACAGTGTTAAACTGATACAATATAACAACCATCAAGTTTAACTGCAACGGAACAAGCAATCCATTAAAAGAGTCAAGTAGAGAATAAAATCTACTATCTTTTATGATTTAAAAGGTTTTTCATCACTTTTATCGTTGGGACTCAGCTTAATAAATAATCCACATCATTGAATCACCCCTACACTACGGCCAAGGATATTCTTTAGTATCACGACCACAATTATCCATGCACTACGGGCCAAGAATTTTTGTGTATTCAATAATGGCCATGATCATGCCAACAACTGTCCATCAATGCACTACGGGCCAATGAAGACTTTGACCACATCATTTGTAATATTACGGTCATGATTACACCGAATAATCCCTGGTCATAATCATACCAAGTCCATCTATGCACTATAGGCCACAGATGACTTTCAACAAAATATAAACATGAGGATGATGACAATGATATAAGAATTCAATAAAACAAGTTCAAGAATTATTTTATCTAGGATCTAATAACGTCCAAATTGTCAACATGATACTTCTTTGTAGAGTAAAATTCAAGAATGCTCAGAAGAATATTTCCATGAAAAGATACTGGATGAAGCTCAAATATCAAGGATATTCAACTAATTTCATGGAGTATAGAAGTCAAAACTTTAACCAACTGAGTATAATAAGGAATGGAATAACAAAAGAAATCACCAGGCATGCGATAGACCGCACAGGCAGGTTGTTCCAACAGAATAATAAATAAAGGAATTAGGTCCCAAAAACGCATGCATGTGATATTCCAATGTAATAATAAAGACGGAATCAGTCCGCGAAACGCATGTATATGAATATGATATTCTAACGTAATAATAAAGACGGAATTAGGTCCCACAGAGAACACACGTATATGATATTCCAATGAATAATAATAAAGATTTGGAATCAGTCCCAAGCCAGAAACGCATGCATGTGATGCGAGGATATTCCAACATAATAATAAAGATTTTAATTCGGTCCGTGAGAACGCATGCATGTGATGTTCCAACGTAATGATAAAGAATGGAACAACGTAAGAATTTCACCAAGTATAAGGTAGCTCACAGATATCTGAGTTATTCCAATGTAATAAAGAATGGAATAATGTAAGTTCTCTTCATAGATAAGAAAGAAATAATACTCCCTACCTTGGAAAAAACTGGATACTGGAATAGTGAGGTAGCAGATTTCTCTACTTCTTTTTCTCTATAACAATCGCTCTAAAGCTTTTGTGAATTGGTGAGAAATGAAGGAAGAATGAGCTTCTATTTATAGGAAAATATAGTTTCGATAATTGACGCGTTTTGGGGCTCGAAAATTATAAAGACAATACCTCCAACTTTTCTTTCATTTTTAATTTAGTCCTGCAAGTATTATCAATCTTGCACTAACTCCCCTAATAGTAAATAATGTGAATCAATAGTTCAATTATGTGAATCAATAGTATAATCATGTGAAAAATACAAATTATAGTATAGTACCTCCATCTATACCTCCATTTTTAACTTTGTCATGCAAGTATTATCAATCTTGCACCAACTCCCCTAATAGTAAATAATGTGATTCAATAGTACACATATGTGAACAAATAGTTATAATCATGTGAAATAATACCAATCAATTGCTCATTTATCCGGTTAAATACCCGATTGGTCAATATAACCTCCAAACATCAATTATTATCGAAATAATTGTCGATTTTCACTAACACAATTAATTCCAACACAATGAAACCATTTTTATCAAAACTATAAATTTTGAAATTTTGAAGTTTGATTTTTCTCGAAAAAGTCAACTGTTGACTTTTTGACCAAATAGTAAATTCCGAAAAATTTTGTGTTTACAGACTATTTTTACTAATTTTGTCATTCCGGACTCAAATATGACGTCCGCGTCTCCAAATTCAACTCCGAACAACATTCATCATTAATATTATAACTCACAATATTTATCAACCGTGTCGCTCCTGTGAAAGAGGGGGCTTTCCAATAAGGATTTCTCCCTATTGACGCGCAATTAGGTGACCAAACCTCTCCTTGACAGAACTTCTAGACATTGTAAATATTGCAATTTATAATATGAATAACTTTGTCGTCTCAAGTATTAATTAAAAAAACATTTTATGCGATGATAATCGTGACAATAATTGAATTAATAATATGATAGATATGATGCGGCAATTCATGTAGCAATAATTGAGTATAACCGAGTGACTTCTCACGTAAGCATCAATAATCAATACCGTGTGCTACTATACAACCAGCGCCAGACATCGTACTTTTACTACCGGGTAGTTCAATAGTTAACGTAAAACTTCCGCCGTTATTTTCATAAAGTATTTTTGTCGCTTTCTCAATCGACAATAATTCCATTGTGGGGGTCCACCAATGATTGTGCTAGTTGTACGAATATTCCCCGTTAAAACGAATATTCCCGACTAATCGAATATTATATAACAACTTCATGTATTTTGCAAAATTTGTAAATACTACCCACAACTATAACATTATATCAAATCCACACCATAATATTCAAAAATATATTTCGAGAAAATTTAATCTTTATTCAAAAAGTTGGGGTCTTACAACCCCCTCCTTATGAAATTTCGTCCTCGAAATTAGAGTGCTTACCTGGTATGTCGAAGAGGTGAGGATACTTTGATTTCATTTCAGATTCTAACTCCCAGGTCATTTCCTCAACATCGTGGTTTCTCCACAAAACTTTGACTTGAGGTATAACCTTGGAGCGTAGAATATGTTCCTTCTTATCCAAGATTTTAACAGGAACCTCTTCATACGTTAAATCTTCCTCTATTTCGTCCGGTTCTAACTCAATAATGTGGTTCGGGTCTTTCACATATTTACGTAACATGGATATATGAAAAATGTTATGAACACGAAACATACTTGGCGGTAACGCAAGTCTATAGGCCACAGTTCCTACTCGATCGAGGATTAAAAATGGGACAATGAATCGAGGATTGAGCTTTCCTTTCTTTCCAAATCTTGTAACTCCTTTCCATGGAGCAACACGTAACAACACATGATCTCCAATATTGAACTCTACGTCCTTTCGATGAAGATCAACATAACTCTTTTGTTGATCTTGTGAGGTTTTTATACGTTGTCGAATCATTTGAATCTTTTCCGTAGTCATACGTACCAACTCTGGTCCCAACAACATTGCTTCACCCACCTCATCCCAGCATACTGGAGAACGACACTTTCTTCCATACAACGCCTCAAATGGAGCCATGCCAATACTGTGCTTGATAACTCGTTGTTGTAGGAAAACTCCACCAATGGTAAGAACTTGTCCCAACTTCCCTTGAAGTCAAGGACACAGAGTCTTAATAGATCTTTAAGAGTTTGAATCATCCTCTCCGACCGCCTCATCCGTCTCGAGGATGATATCTTCGAAACTAAATCGTAAATCTGCGCTCCATAGCTTTTTGCAAACTAACCCAAAATCTTAAAGTGAATCTTGGGTCTCGATCGTAAACTATGGATACCGGCATACCATGCAATCTTACAACCTCGCTTATATACATACGAGCAAGACGTTCAAGTGTATAAGTTTCTCAGATGTCGAAGAAATGAGCAGACTTGGTCAATCTATCAACAATGACCCAAATCGCATCTATGCCTTGAGAAACTTTGGGAAGACCGGTAATGAAATCCATGGTAATGTGCTCCCACTTCCATTTTGGAATTTCAAGTGGTTGCAATGGACCTTTTGGTACTTGATGCTCCGCTTTAACTCATTGACAAATTAGACACCTTGAGATAAATAGCGCTATCTCTCTCTTCATATTGCTCCACCAAAATGTATGACAAAGATCACGATACATTTTAGTACTCCCAGGATGGATTGCAAACGGTGTGTTGTGCGCCTCCATCATGATTTTATACTTTAAATTAGGGTCGTTAGGAACACAAAGTGTGGATTTGACTCGAAGTATTCCTTCTTTATCGATTCTTGCTTCCGGCATAGCACCTTTTTGCACTTTCTTCCTCATACGCATCAGCTCCGGATCTGTAACTTGAGCAACTTTAACTTTATCAATTAAAGTCAGTTCTACTCGTATATTCGCCATCATCACATGGGTCCCTGGAGTCTTTAACTCTATCTCCATCCTTTGCAAGTCACACAAAATGGGCTTTTGTGTTGTGAATATTGCACTCATACCCGCATATGATCTTCTACTCAATGCGTCAGCTACCATGTTCGCTTTTCAAGGATGGTATTGGATGGTATGATCATAATCTTTCAACAGTTCAAGCCAACGTCGTTGTCGCATGTTGAGTTCCTTTTAAGTGAAGAAATATTTGAGGCTTTTATGATCCATAAAGATCTCCACTTTATCTCCATATAAGTAATGCCTCCAAATTTTAAGTGCGAAGACAACAGCTGCCAACTCTATATCATGAGTAGGATAATTCCTCTCATATTCTTTGAGTTGTCTTGAGGCATAGGCTATGACTTTCCCATATTGCATGAGAACACATCCTAACCTTTTTGCCAAGCATCACCGAGATGACAAATCCTCCGAACTAGATGGTATTGTCGTAGCAGTCTTTGAAATGAGTCTCCTTTTGAGTTCTTGAAAACTCTTCTCACATTCCTCGCTCCAACCGAAATTTGTATCTTTCTGAGTCAGCTGAGTTAATGGAGTAGCGATTCGAGAAAATCCTTCCACGAATCTTCGATAATAACCAGATAAATCGAGAAAGTTACGTACTTCGGTCACTGATTTGGGTTGCTCCCAGCTTTGAATAGCTTCAATCTTTGCCGGGTCAATGGATATTCCATGACTTGATACTACGTGCCCAAGGAATGCTACTTCCTCAAGCCAGAACTCACATTTCTTTAACTTGGCATAAAGCTTATATTCATGAAGCTTTTGGAGTATCAGCCTCAAGTGTTGCTCATGATCTTCACGGCTTTTGCAATAAATAAGGATGTCATCAATAAAGACGACCACAAAATGATCCAAATATTCCTTGAATACTCGGTTCATCATATCCATGAAGGCAGCAGGAGCATTAGTCAATCCAAAAGACATGACTAAGAATTCATAATGCCCATACCAAGTTCTGAAGGCAGTCTTTGGAATATCCCTAGTTTTAACCTTCAGCTGATGATATCCAGAACAAAGATCGATCTTTGAAAAAAATTGTGCTCCTTGTAACTGATCAAACAGGTCATCAATACGTGGCAATGGGTACCTATTTTTGATGGTGACATGATTCAACTCCCGATAATCAATACAAAGTCGCATACTCCCATCTTTCTTCTTCACGAATAGAACAGGAGCACTCCAAGGAGATGTATTAGGATGAATGAAACCAATGTCTAACAATTCCTGCAATTGGGTCTTTAACTCCTGAAGTTCAATAGGAGCCATTCGATATGGGGTTTGGAAATGGGTTTTGTACCGGGTTCAAGGTCGATACAAAATTCAACTTCACGCTCTAGGGGTAGGCCAGGAAGTTCTTCAGGGAATACGTCAAGGAATTTATTAACAATAGAAATATCCTTCAAATCTGACGTATTTTTGTTTAAATCCGTGACATGAGCTAAGAAAGCTTGACATCCGTTTTTCAATAAACGAATAACTTTATGGCTTGAGATGACCGTGATTGATTTTAATGGTTTGGTCGCTTGAATTCGCATAATAGGTTTATTAGGAATATGAAAGCTAACAACCTTACGAAAATAATCAATTTTAGCATGATGAGTAGTTAACCAATCAATCCCTAGAATCACGTCAAATGCAAGTATTTTTAAGGAGATAAGATTGACAGTAACGATTTGCCACCGATTTGAATCAAACAAGACTTATAAACAGTGGATGTAATGAAGGTTTCTCATTATGGAGTTTCAACAGATAAGTCAAAGTCTAATTTCTCCGTAGTCAAATTTAAAAGTTGAGCGCAAGTAGGAGAAATAAAAGAATGGGTAGAACCGGTATCAAATAAGGTATAGACTTCACTAGAGTTTATGATAAGCTTACCCGTGATAACCTCGTTTGGGTTCCTTGCTTTCTCGGGAGGTCACAACAAACGCCTCTCCCTTAGACTCACGGCTTTGACTTTTCTGGGACGGCCTTTGGTACCTCCATCCTAGCTGAACTTGTCTTCGGTGAACGACAAAATCGAGCTAAGTGACCTTCCCTTCCATAATTATAACATGCTTTGGACTAAGATCGCTAGCTTTGACCGATGTGTCCTCCCTCCACATTTGAAGCATATGATAGGTGGTCATTCTCCTTCCTTGACAACGGGTGTTGGTCAGGCCGACGCTTTTCCATCATTGTTGAATCTCCTCTTCTTGAAATGTCCATTCTTATTGTCTTGGCTATGATTACCACCGGTGGTTACCATTTCGCATTTTGATTCCTCCACGCTTGTTGTCACCGCTTTCGATGATCATTACCACATCGTATTTTCATGTTTCCGATCGCTTTCTCTTGGTTGCGTTGACTCGTTATCGCGCCCAACAACCGAGCCTATTTACAACATCCGAATACAAACACGCTTTATGAGAAATAAGATATTGTCGTATCTCCTGGTTTCAAACCTCTTAAAACATTCGGTCATTCGCTCCTCATTATCGACCAAATGGGATGCAAATCGGGATAACTCGCAAATTTAGCCTCGTATTGCGACACTTGCCATATTGTTTTGTTCCAACATGATAAACTCCACCTTCTTCATGTGACGAATACTTTCGGAAAGTACTTGTCGTTAAATAGCTCTTTGAACTTCTCCCAAGACATCTTGAAAAAGGCCAGTCGGTAATGCGTTTTACGATTCCCCACCAAGAATCTCTTCTTCACGCAACATGAAGGTGGCGAGGGAACCTTTTTCTCCTCAGAGCATCCCAAGACATCAAATATCTTGGTGATCTGCTTTATCCATGCTTCAGCTTTAAGTGGTTTTGGCTCTCCAATAAACTCCGGTGGTCCCAGCTCCTTGAACTGTTTAGCGGTGACCGTCCGAGAGTTTCCAATGTTTACACCTCGCATTTTGAGCGTGAGTCGCTTCTCGCCGATGTTGTATGAATTGCATGAAGCCTCTAACATTCCATCGCTCATCATTTGGTTAGTGTTGTTGTTTGCATGAGGATTGTCACCTTCCGATGAACGTTGTCCTCGTTATTGATCCGTGGAGACTCAATGGTCTCCTCGTGGCTCCATTGATGTTCTCAACATTCTCGGATGCCATTTTCAAACACCGCCACAAAACAAGGGTTAATTGACATGCAACATATTATCACTATACTCCTACGTGACCAATCAAATACCAAATAAACTTAGGTAGGTCATACTAGCGAAGGAATTCCCATCTCTCCCTCCTAGTTCTAGTCTCACATCTTAGCTAAGGATTATATCCCTAAGCTTTGATACCAACCGTGAAGCCCCCAAAATTTGGTATATGTCACCCATCTTGGGTCGCCACTTACATGGTACATAAATTCAAATACAACTTAATTATACAACCTCACATGTAAAGTACGACAAAACATAAGTCGTGAGTTTTAATACAATTATTGTCGCTTGCATAATATTCAAACTTAAATTCAATATTATTACATTTATTTTCCACTATTTCACCGAATAGTGAGGACTACTAATGCTATCATCTCGTCCGCTACTCCGCTCCCCGACTAGTCCTCGCTACGCTCTCATTTCCTCAAGAGAACAATAAAAGTAAAAGGTGAGCTCAACTAGCCCAAGAGGGAAATATTATGACTAAGATAATGCGTAATATATTATCGTTAGCCTTCAACAAAGTGTTAAACCGATACAATATAACAACCATCAAGTTTAACTCAAGAGTGGAACAAGCAATCCATTAAAAGAGTCAAGTAGAGAATAAAATCTACTATCTTTTATGATTTAAAAGGTTTTTCATCACTTTTATCGCTGGGACTCAGCTTAATAAATAATCCACATCATCGAATCACCCCTGATTTGGTATTTTTCATGAAAATGTTCTAGTTATGAGTAAATGAATTAAATATGTTATGTGAAGTAAGAAAATTGGAAAATATGATTTTATGGCTTGAGAATCATATATGAGGTATATGCAGATTTTTGATGAGGGTTTTAGTTATTGGTGATGAAATTTTATGAGTTAGGCATTTTAGGATGATTAAATGCATTTATTAGTAAAGTGTAACAATTAAAATAAATTTTTTATAAGTTTAAGAAATGATTAAAATATTGTGGTATTATTAATAATATTAGATTATGAGATTATTAAGTGATTTATAACATTTTGATTAAGGTGTTATGAGATCATTGATTTATGAATCTTACTCTTGAGATTAAATCTATATGTTGATTATATTATTTTTATTATCATATATAACATTCTTATAACCCTAATGATGATATTTCTCTTTGACTTGAGTGTAAAGATGGGTAGATTATTGGTATGATCGTGAGTATAGGTCATCTTTGGCCAGTAGTGTAAAGTTGAATTGTTGACTGGTATGATCATGGCCATTGAATTTATAATTGAATATCTTTAGCTTAAGTGCAAAGGTGAATTGATCAACATATATGGTTATAATTATGGTTTATATAAATTCTGAAATGATTATGTATTTCTTTGAGATATGAATATCTTTGGCATGTAGTGCAAAGATCAATTATTAATGAATATCTTTGGTCCGTAGTGTAAAGATGACCCGTTGTTGAATATCTTTGGCATGTAGTGTAAAGATGACTTGTTGTTGAATATCTTTGGCATGTAGTGCAAAGATGAACTGTTGTTGAATATCTTTGGCCCGTGGTGCAAAGATGAATTTATTAGTATGATTATGAATGAACTATGATTTGGTATAAGCATGATCTTTGATGTTTCAGTAAAGATAGGTGATGAAAATTATCTTCGCCTTGGATGCTAAGAGGAATTTAGAATCACTAATTATGATTATGAGTTATTCATATGATTGTGGAAAGGAACTGCTGATTGATGTTACAGGGATAAAATATTGTTGGTGGATTTTTTAACGTGTAGAAGATAATAGACTTTATAGTTTATTTGACTCTTCTAATGGATTGCTTCGTCTCACGCAACTATGGTTGAAAAGTTTTATTATCTACCATATGTTCTAAATCTCCGATTTATTATTGATGAAGTCTATTGATAATGTAATTATCTTTAGTCATAATATTCTTTATCGAAGTTAGTTGTGCTCACCCTTTTTTTGCTTCACAATTCCTTTCGTGTAATAAGAGTGTAATGGGTCGAGCGAGAATAACAGGGAATAGTGTGATGGTCTCGGTCCCGTCAAGTTTCTCAACACATTATAAAACGGCATGACATACAATATATAATTGTATTGAGGATCTAATATGTGTGTCGATATTATACGTCACTTAATAATTGATTTTAGTGAACAACAATAGGTGAGGCGAACCTAACTTTGAAGGGTGTTTTATCACTATTATACCGATGTCTAATGACATACAACCTCGTGTTATCATAAGATGGGGTTGTGCAAATTCACTCACCGATTATATCTACGAGCACTACCTATATGATCTTGGAGTTTATTTGAAACATAATATTCAATTGCGCAGACGGTGGAGATAGTTATATGTCAAGAAAAGACTCACCATTGGAAAGAAGATGATAGTAATCTTCTCGCTTTTCTTTTGGGGGTCTATCGGGTCAACCAAGGATAATTCTCACAAGCATATGATATCTATCATAACTTAGATTCATGGCCTCCTATGTACGGGTAAGGTTTCTCGAGCATTTCCCAAAGATTTTAATTTCTAAAATTGTTTTAGATTGTACCTTTATGTAAGGTATCACCGTGAGGTGTTGTCCATAGTTGGGACATGAGTCATAGTTGGTATTAAAACTCACAAGATATATGTTGTTGTATTTTGCACGACAATTGTAGTAATAAAGTTGTAGTTGTTTTCTCAGTACTATGTATTTGGTGACTCGTAATAGGTTGGATGGATTGGACCTATTTTGGGGCGCCACAGCTTGGTATCGTAGCTTAGGGATATGATCTCCAAGGCGAGATCGGGAATAGAACTAGAGGGAGAAATGAGTAAAATCCTTCGCTAATGTGTCCTACCTAAGCTTATTTGTTGGTCACCATAATATCGGATATTATGTGATATGTTAATTTGTTCAATTAACCCTTATTTTGAAGCTGTTTTCTAGAATGATATCTGAAATACAAGAGATGAGTAATGGAGAAATCATGATGACAGGGAAGATGGAATCTGAAATGAAAGCAAGGTATTCTCAACTCTTTGAAATACCAGGTACGTAAATTTCGAGGACGAAATTTCATAAGGAGGGGAGATTGTAAGACTCCTAATTTTATGAAATAAAAGTATTCAAATTTTTTAATAATTTACTATTCATGAGTTACTATTCACGAGTTACTATTCATGAGTTACTATTCACGAGTTACTATTCATGAAGTTACTATTCACGAAGTATTCATGAAGCATGATAATTTTTTTTCGTAAGAAGGCATTACTCAATAATTGTTACAAAGAATTACTGCTCAATATTTTATTTTATTAATTCAATAATTGCTACGCTGATATTTTATATTATTGTTGTTTCAATAATTGTCACTACACAAAGATTTTCCATTATCGATCAATAATTCATATTATCCTAATAATATTATTAGATAACATTATTGGCAATGTCTAGAAAGTTCGCCAAGGAGAGGTTTGGTCACCTAATCACAGCCACCAAGAAGTGAGAAATCCTTATCGAAAGCCCTCTCTTTCTCGGGAACCGCCTGTTGTTAAGATTGTGATTCTCAGTATATTATTTGTGAATAATTAATTATTGATTTATATGATGAGGAAAATATTTATTTTATGTGGATATAAATGGAGAAAATTTTTAAAGTGACAATTGTTGAAAATCGATATTTTATCTTTTCTGATAAAATAATATTTTATTATATTATTATAATATAATAATGATGATATTTTTACAATGAATGTGGGATATATGAGTATATGAGGAGGAAGAGTATTTTTGTTGTAAAAAATGATTAAACATGTTAAATATGTCTGTGGGCCCATTTCTCGATCGAATTTGATTATAAACCAGAAAATCGCTCTGCTTGTGGATTTCTATCAATTTCTCGCTTGGAATTTGGAAAACTTTCTTCCGCAAAGTTGTAGATAATGAAATTTCCTATGAAAAGACATGTGGTTTGAATTTTTCTCGATAAAAGGGCTATTTATTATGAATTATTGAAGTTCAAGTTCCTAATAATTGATTTTTTGAAGTTTTAATTATTATTTTTAAGAAAAACATTTTTTTTCATTCCCACAGCATGTGTTAAATGGTTGAAATCAGATTCTTGTGGTGTGCTTAGAATTTTGTTTATAAATAATATTATTATATTCAATTTTCTCGCTTTGGTGTTCTAAGCAATTTCCTATAAATAGTGCTTAGGTTAGAATTGAAAATCACACCGTAAACTCAAGTTTTCTCTATTTCTCTCTATATTATCGAGTGTATTCTTGTGAGTATTTTGATATCTTGAGTGTTGCTATACTTGCAAGTTCGCTCAACGTTATTCCAATGTAAGTATCGCTTTTTTTGAGGTAAGGATATAAGTAATGGATATTGTCGTTTAGATGTAAGTGGTTATTATGTTTTTCAATTTCAAAATTTTTTTTGAACCTTCAAAAATTCTGAAAAATTTGAAATGATATTTTGATGAGTTTTGTAAATTGTGTCCAAAAATGGCAATTTTTGGGATGTATAGATTAGAGTTATGGATTTTATGAGAAAAGACTATTTTAAAAGTAACAACTTATAACTCCTCGTGATTAACTCCAAAATTGATGAAATTTTTATTGGGAGTACATCTATATAATATCAAGATACTCTATAAATTTTGAAATTTTTGGATAAAAGTACAATTTATGATAAATGTCCTAATATTCGATGGTTTTGGCCATATGAAAAATAGTAAATGAATTTTAAAAATTCCGAGAAAAATATATGTTCAATATGAGACTATATTATGCTAAATCCAAGAAAAGAAATATTTTTGGAACTGATTTGGTATTTTTCATGAAAATGTTCTAGTTATGAGTAAATGAATTAAATATGTTATGTGAAGTAAGAAAATTGGAAAATATGATTTTATGGCTTGAGAATCATATATAAGGTATATGCAGATTTTTGATGAGGGTTTTGGTTATTGGTGATGAAATCTTATGAGTTTGGCATTTTAGGATGATTAAATGCATTTATTAGTAAAGTGTAAACAATTAAAATAAATTGTTATAAGTTTAAGAAATGATTAAAATATTGTGGTAGTATTAATAATATTAGATTATGAGATTATTAAGTGATTTATAACATTTTGATTAAGGTGTTATGAGATCATTGATTTATGAATCTTACTCTTGAGATTAAATCTATATGTTGATTTTATTATTTTTATTATTATATATAACATTCTTATAACCCTAATGATGATATTTCTCTTTGACTTGAGTGTAAAGATGGGTAGATTATTGGTATGATCGTGACTATAGGTTATCTTTGGCCAGTAGTGCAAAGTTGAATTGTTGACTGGTATGATCATGACCATTGAATTTATAATTGAATATCTTTAGCTTAAGTGCAAAGGTGAATTGATCAACATATATGGTTATAATTATGGTTTATATAAATTCTGAAATAATTATCTATTTCTTTGAGATATGAATATCTTTGGCCTATAGTGCAAAGATCAATTATTGATGAATATCTTTGATCCGTAGTGTAAAGATGACCCGTTGTTGAATATCTTTGGCATGTAGTGCAAAGATGACTTGTTGTTGAATATCTTTGGAATGTAGTGTAAAGATGAACTGTTGATGAATATCTTTGGCCCGTGGTGCAAAGATGAATTTATTAGTATGATTATGAACATGAACTGTGATTTGGTATAACCATGATCTTTGATGTTTCGTAAAGACAGTGTTATGAAAATTATCTTCGCCTTGGATGCTAAGAGGAATTTAGAATCACAATTATGATTATGAGTTATTCATATGATTGTGGAAAGAAATGTTGATTGATGTTACAGTGATAAAACATTGTTGGTAGACTTTTAACGTGGAGAAGATAATAGACTTTATAGTCTATTTGACTCTTCTAATGGATCGCTTGCTCACCGCAACTATGGTTGAAAAGTTTTATTATCTACCATATGTTCTAAATCTCTGATTTATTACTGATGAAGTCTATTGATAATGTAATTATCTTTAGTCATAATATTCTTTACTGAGCTAGTTGTGCTCACCCTTTTTGCTTCACAATTCCTTTCAGGTAATAAGAGTGTAGCTGGGTCGAACGAGAATAACTTGGAATAGTGTGATGGTTCGGGTCTATCAAAGTTTCTCAACACATTATAAAACAGCATGACATACAATATATAATTGTATTGAGGATCTAAGATGTGTGTGTCGTATATTATACGTCACTTAATAATTGATTTTGGTGAACAACAATAGGGTGAGGCGAACCCAACTTTGGAAGGGTGTTTTATCACTATTATACAAGATGTCTAATGACATACAACCTCGTGTTATCATAAGACAGGGTTATGCAAATCCACTCGCTGAGTATATCTACGAGCACTACCTATATAATTTTGGAGTTTATTTGAAACATAATGTTCAATTGCAGACGGTGGAGATAGTTATATGTCCAGAAAAGACTCACCATTGGAAATAAGATGATAGTAATCTTTTCATTTTTCTTTGGGGTCTATTGGGTCAACCAAGGATAATTTCAAGGCATATGATATCTATCATAACTTAGATTCATGGCCTCCTATGTACGGTTGTTTCTCGAGCACTTCCCAAAGATTTTAATTTCTAAAATGAGTTCTAGATTGTACCTTTATGTAAGGTATCACTATGAGGTGTTGTCCATAGTTGGGACATGAGTCATAGTTGGTATTAAAACTCACAGTATATATGTTGTTGTATTTTGCACGACAATTGTAGTAATAAAGTTGTAGTTATTTTCTGTACCATGTATTTGGCGACTCAGAATAGGTTGGATGGATTGGACCCATTTTGGGAGCGTCACATGGGTAATGTCCTGGCTTAGGTATTGCATCTGCTCATTGCCCCAGTTGCATCCCTGATTAGCACAAAGCATGGCAACCACGGATGCGTGTGGAATGCTCCCAATCGTTCCTTCTCGTAGATAGCACAACATATTCTCGTGAATGAGATGACCAATGTCGATGTACTTTCCGGTGATTATGCCCCACAAAAGACGTTCCCTCTCCGCTGTTATTTCGTTCTGATGGGCGGAAGGCATGAGCTTGGCACATATGAACAAGTTCCACGCTTTTGTATAGCGATTTAGGGTTGCAGCTGGGAATATACGCGGCTGTGTCGTGCCAACTTTATATGTCCATTTCGTACCTGACACACATAACTCTGCAATAATCAACTCCATGCTCTCCTCAAATGAGCACCGGTGACCCAATTAGCAAATTTCATTGGCGGTGCATTAGTAATTTTGAAAATTAATCGGATGGCACGGGTCCGTAATTCACCTCGATACCACGAACCGTAGATATCCCGCCATAAGTGACCTTGGCATCGCATAGAACTCACTGGACTATGCTCATAGGAATGGGCGTTGAAGTAGCAGTCAATCCACCCCAGCCTCTCTCTCGAATCATGGCGCACAACTAGCCATCCTGCCCCTCCGGCTTGAATCCTCGCTCCTTGACGAACATCTTCGCCACAATGCGGTAGTACTCTTGTTGAGCTTCCAAGTTGTGGAACTTGGTATGATCCACAATATCAGCCTATTGGCTGCCCGAAGAGGATGAAGAAGACGACGCAATAGACCGTGCTCTCTTAGGCCCCATTTTTGTTTGATAGAGGTTGCACAGATTATATGATGGAGAATGAAGAAAAGCTTGAAGAATTTCTACCCCCAATACTGCTTCTTCGCAATCCAAATTGGAACCCTAGCTTTATAGTGCACTTTGGAGAAGTTGAGGAGATATGGACTTTGAATGAGGAAAGAATCGTGGCTAATTGATTGAGAGATGTACGACACAAACTTGTAACTGATAGATAGATAGCGACGTGAGTTATGGAGAGTGAGAGAATTTTGCGTCTGTTATTATCCCAAATGATAGTCCAAATGGTCCACAACTCTTTTTTAAACTATTCAGATCTGTCTTAATCCGGTGTCGCGGGCGACCGCACACGTTTGTACTGAGCTGGGCGCGCGGATGCTAGACTTGCAGAATGTTTTGTTGGCCTGATTAACTTGACGCGCGGGCGCGCGAGTTTGTGCTTCATGGGCTGCACGGCCGCGCGATCCTGCTATGTGCAATGCTAACATTCATTTCCACTCTGCCTATCAATGATGTGGTCCAATGATGGTTCCTGCATAGATATTAATGCAACTTATTGAGGCATGACTTAGTGGCCATATAGTGCTGACATCTTGCAAATATTCGCAACGCAAGTCTTGCTACACACTTAAGCATGAACATCTATCATCCTATTAAAAATGACTTCGATATAACCACTAGAATAATCTAAAATGAGTAACTAAAAACAAATCATTGGGGATAGAATTAATGGGTTGCCTCCCATCCAGCGCTAAGTTATAGTCAATTAGCTTGACTATCTCTGAGTTTCATGTCACAGATAGAATTGAGGTGCCTTCCTTCTTGTCCGCCGCACCCCGAAATTTAATGATTTCATCTTTCGTCAATGGCTCAACCTTCAACTCTGAATTTTTACCCTTTTCACACCTCAACAGTCCATTATTTCCCGATTTCTTTACCTCATCCTGTAGGCCCCAATCTACCAAGTCAACCAGGAAGCATTCTTCTTCATCCATTGGTAACTTGATTTCTTTAAAGACGTTGAAGGTGATCTCTTAATCCTGAACACGCATAGTGAGTTCACCTTTTCGCACATCTATCGAAGTCCTGCCTGTGGCTAAGAATGGTCTCCCCAGTATTATTGGTATGCTTTTGTCCTCCTCGTAGTCTAAAATAATGAAGTCAGCCGGAAAAATAAATTTATCCACCTTAACCAACACATCTTTAACAATTCCTCGTGGATACGTGATCGATCTATCAACTAGCTGTAATGATATGTTTATCGGTTTTGGATCCGACAATCCCAACTGGTTAAACACTGACAAGGGCATCAAATTTATGCTCGCCCCAAGATCACATAAACACTTACTGAAGTTCATCTTTCCAATGGTGCATGGAATTGTAAAGTCGCCTTTGATCCTTCAAATTTTTAGAGGTAATTTCACCAAGCATCAAGACCGCATTCCTCCGTCAAAGGCTACCATTTCAAACTCATCTAGTCTCCTCTTCCTTGACAAGATACCCTTCATAAACTTGGCGAATTGGGCATTTGTTCCAATGCCTCGATTTAACGGTATGTTAATCTGCAGCTTTTTGAATACCTCCAAGAATTTGCTGAACTGTTTATCTTCCCTTTTTTTATTTAATCTCTGCGGATACGGAACTTGAATGTGAATTGGTGGTACTGAAATCTTAAACTTCTCCTCTGAACCTTCTCTATCTTTTTCTTCCTGCTGACCCTCAGATTTCTCCAAATTTTCTTTCTCAATAGCTTGCTCTTCCTCCACACAACAAGATCCTCCTCAAGCAGCATTCTCGCTGGTGCGCGATTTGCAAAGATATTTGACAAATATTTCCCAGATCTCAATGTGATCGCTTGACACTGTTCCTTCCCTTCTCTTCTTGGATTTGTCTCCGTATTACTTGGCAATGAACCCTGAGGCCTGTTAGTAAGCATAGTCGCCATCTGCCCCATTTGAGTTTCCAGATTCTTTATAGCCACTGCTTGGCTCTTGATCATAACTTCTATGTTTGCCATATATTTCATCATCATCTCCTCCACTCTTGATTTCTTTTCTTGCTGAGGTGCAGCTGGAGTGTGATGTTGTTGTTGTTGTTGAGAAAATCTCGCGTAAAAAGGTGGTCTAGGAGTAAACCGCGGGTCTGCGCTTATCTCGGCGTCTGGCCCGATTATTTGATGGAAACTGATTATGCTGATTCCCTTGATTATTCGACCAACTAAAGTTTGGATGATTTCAGTTGTTGGGATGATATGTGTTCTGAAATTGACCTTGGTCTTTTCTATAGTTGCTCACATATTGCACTGATTCGGAGCTGATAGCACATTGATCCGTCAAGTGTGATGCCGCAAAAATCTCACATACGAAGGCAACCGTCTTTACTTTTCCTTCTGCCAAAGTATCTATCTTCTTTGTCATGGCCACCATATGTGCTGACAACTGAGTAATAGCATCAACCTCCAACACACCTGCAACTTTGGTCTGTGGCATTCGAGATGTAGGATTCTGAAAATCATTCGATGTCATTGTCTCGATAAGGTCATAGGCTTCCTCATAGTTCTTTGCCCATAATGTTCCTCCTGCAGCTGCATCTACAATCGGTCTCGACTGCCATCCCAATCCATTATAAAACGTGTTGATTACCATCCAATCTGGCATACCGTGATGTGGGCACTTTCTCAGAATTTCTTTGTATCTCTCCCATGCTTCGTATAAGGACTCGCCCTTTGTTGCTCAAACTGAGAGATAGCTATCCTCATCTTCGCAGCTTTAGCCATTGGGAAGAACTTAGCTAAGAACTTCTGTGCTAAGTCCTCCCATGTAGTTATAGATCCCCTGCGCCGCGTAAAATGAAGCTAACTTTTCGCTTTATCCCTCAATGAGAATGGGAACAACCTTAGTCTAATAGCATCTTCCGTCACACCATTGTATCTCGAATGTATCACAAATTTCGATGAAACATAACAGTGTTCATTCATTCGATCATCTGTAGCACTACCTAAATCGAATCGTATTCTCGCACCATTTGAATAGTGCCAATTTTTATCTCGAATGTATTTCTTTGCTATCGCCGGGTCCGACTATGCTAGACTATAGTCCATTAATATTGGGCATGGAATACTCCTTCAGAGCCCTATGCTCTTCTCTCTCATGCCTCTACCGCCATGTTAGTGTCGATTTTCCAACCGCGTGCTTGTAAATTTCTACGAACACCAGATTCCAACCTCTCCCGCTTATGTTTATCCCGAATCGGTGTTAAATCGGGTTGGATGATCATAAGTCTTATAAAAATTTATCCAAATTCTCAAACATAAACAAAAAAAACTGAAATGAGATAAGACTGGAATTGTCTAAGTCATACAATATAGCTTAAAACTAATGATAGTAATACTAAATTAAACGCCTTTCCCCGGCAACGACGCCAAAAACTTGTTGCCTCTTTTTTAGTCTTAACAAAAAAGCTCTAACTCATGCAAGCATACATGTGTCAACAAGCAATACAGAGTAAGTAAAGTATCGATCCCACAGAGAAAGTTGTTTAACTAATATTACTATTCATTAATTGATCACTATATTTATATGCTCAAACTAATGATTAAACTTTGTTCTCGAATTACAAATAACAAATAAAACAATAATAACGATTTTGGATAAATGATATTGGAACTAATGGGATCCTAACTTCATTTAATACTTCATTCAATCACCACTATCATGCATGACTCGCTCACATATCATAGAAAAGTAGCCAAGAGCACTAAAAAGAGTATTAGCCATTTTTCAATGCACTAAGACCTACTTACACAACATCCACGTATGATAGACTCTATGTAATCATCAATATAACCAAAATCACTATATGTCTATGTGAAATTGCAACTATATTGAATTTAAGTTCAAGCCCTTATTTTGACTTATACGGTGAAATAGTATATGTCTATCCGTTCACGTAAATACATAAGCCATATAACACAACCCTATATACGTGATACTATCATGATTATAATCCATACTTGCATGTTCATTGTCAATTCCATACAAGTACTAAAACGAATGGTGATCAAGCATTCATATATGCAAAACAATTATGATAGACATCCCATTTGATATGTAAAACAATCCAAAGATTTAAGCATGCAATCAAACTACATATTAAAATCTAGAATCCCATAATGGAGTTTAGTTCATGACTGAACCAAAAGCCATTATGGGATCAAATCTAAACATGATTAATAAATGACAATTGAAAGATGAAAGATGAAACTATCAAACCCAATGGCTGAACAATAATCAATGTTCAAATCCTCATAAGAATCCAATAAACTAATAATAATCCACTATGGTAGAAAATCCCAAGAAGAGGTAGAAAAGTAGAGTTTTGGCCTCCTTCTACGTTGGAATCTCCCCCAGAGAGTAAACCCTAGTTACGATGTAAAGATACGTGAAAAACTTAATAATTGTTAAGTCATGCCCCTGACACTAGTCAGGAATCATTTTAAATCAATTACAACCCTTAAAAATTGGAAATAAAATAAAACAAGTCACAGAACCAGTTCGCACAAGCAACAAGGCTCTCTCCAAATTTATTATGCTCACGGGCGCGAGACTTGCAGTAGGTTCTTATTTTTAGCCGGTCTCTCACGCGGGTGCGCGCTCCCTAGAATTGTCCTTCTCGCGGCCGTGCAACTTGCAGTAGGTTCCAAGGTCTGGTTGGTACTCATCATGCGCCAAGCACATCCAAGCTCTTCCAAATTGCGACCGCAAAGCTGATGTCTTCTGATTCTGCTCCTTGGCTTGGTTCTACAATGTTGCTGCTGCTACTAAAATGTCCTATGTCTATCCATGCTTGTCCATCCATGTTCTACTCAATCCTATGTCATGCACATCCTATCTTTTGCCTTGCTTAACGATCCATTAGCCTCGTGTCTTATATCATCACCAAATTAGGCCAATTCTCGCACTTATTAACCAAAAGGAGTTTTAAGTATGCAAAAAGTAAATTAACATGAAATGCAAATTAAAATGCACTAAAATGTACTTGAGATGGGCATAGTTCGCATGAATTGGTACCCCATAAGTAGGTGTAAAACCCACTTATCGCCGATCGCCATCCGCTTGAGGATGATATGTCAACTAAATCGTAAATCATGCTCATAGCTTTTTGCAAACTAACCCAAAATCTTGAAGTGAATCTTGGGTCTCGATCGTAAACTATGGATATCGCATACCATGCAATCTTACAATCTCGCTTTATGTACATACGAGCAAGACGCTCAAGTGTATAAGTTTCTCGTGTCGGTAGAAGAAATGAGCAGACTTGGTCAATCTATCAACAATAACCCAAATCGCATATATGCCTTGAGAAACCTTGGGAAGACCAAAGAATAAAATCCATGGTAATGTGCTCCCACTTCCATTCTCGAATTTCAAGTGGTTGCAATCGGACCATTTGGCACTTGATGCTCCGCCGACTCGCCGACAAGCTAGACACCTTGAGATAAACCCCGCTATCTCTCTCTTCATATTGCTCCACCAAAATGTATGTCAAGATCACGATACATTTTGGTACTCCTGTGATGGATTGCAAACGGTGTGTTGTGCGCCTCCATCATGATTTTATAGTTCAAGTCGTAATCGTTAGGAATAAAAAGTCCGGAGTTGACTCAAGTATTCCTTCTTCATCGATTCTTGCTTCCGCATAAAGCACCTTCTTGCACTTTCTTCCTCATATGCATCACCTCAAGTCCGTAGCTTGAGCAACTTTTAAGTTTATCTACTAAAGCCTGCTCTACTCAGATATTCGCCATCATCATATGGGTCCTCGAGTCTTTAACTCTATCTCCATCCTTCGTAAGTCATACAAAATGGGTCTTTACGTTGAAAATATTGCATTCGTACCTGCATATGATCTTCTACTCAATGCGCTACCACTACGTTCGATTTTCCATGATGGTATTGGATGGTATGATCATAATCTTTCAATAGCTCAAGCCATCGTCGTTGCCGCATGTTGAGTTCCTTTTGAGTGAAGAAATATTTGAGGCTTTTATGATCCGTATAGATCTCCACCTTCTCTCCATACAAGTAATGCCTCCAAATCTTAAGTAAAAACGACTGCTGCCAACTCTAGATTGTGACGCCCCCAAAATTAGGTATACGTCACCCATCTTGGGTCGCCACTTACATAGTACATAAATTCAAATACAACTTAATTATACAACTGTCGTGTAAAGTACGAAAAAACATAAGCTGTGAGTTTTAATACAATTATTGTCATCTAGACAATATTCAAACTCAAATTCAATATTATTACATTTATTTTCCACTATTTCACCGGTTGAATAGTGAGGACTACTAATGCTATCATCCGTCCGTCACCCGCTCCCCGACTAGTCCTCTCGCTACGCTCTCATTTCCTCAAGAGAACAATAAAAGTAAAAGGGTGAGATCAACTAGCCCAAGAGGGAAATATTATGACTAAGATAATGTAGAATATATTATCGTTAGCCTTCAACAAAGGTTAAACCGATACAATATAACAACCATCAAGTTTAATCAAGAATTAAGAAGCAATCCATTAAAAGAGTCAAGTAGAGAATAAAATCTACTATCTTTTATGATTTAAAAGGTTTTTCATCACTTTTATCGTTGGGACTCAAATTTTAATAAATAATCCACATCATTGAATCACCCCGCACTACTACCAAGGATATTCTTTAAGTATCACGACCACAATTATCCATGCACTACGGGCCAAGAATTTTTTGTGTATTCAATAATGGCCATGATCATGCCAACAATCATCCCATCAATGCACTACTACGGCCAATGAAGACTTTGACCACATCATTTGTAATATTACTACCATGATTACAATCAATAATCCGTGGTCATAATCATACCAAGTCCATCTATGCACTATAGGCCATGATGACTTTCAACAAAATATAAACATGAGGATGATGACAATGATATAAGAATTCAATAAAACAAGTTCAAGAATTATTTTATCTAGGATCTAATAACGTCCAAATTGTCAACATGATACTTCTTTGTAGAGTAAAATTGAAGAATGCTCAGAAGAATATTTCCATGAAAAGATACTGGATGAAGCTCAAATATCAAGGATATTCAACTAATTTCATGGAGTATAGAAGTCAAAACTTTAACCAACTAAGTATAATAAGGAATGGAATAAAAAAGAAATCACCAGCACATGATAGATCAAGACAAAAAAGTTATTCCAATGTAATAATAAATAAAGGAATTAGGTCCCACGTAAAACGCATGCATGTGATATTCCAAATGTAATAATAAAGACGGAATTAGGTCCCACAGAAAACGCATGATATGATATTCTAATGTAATAATAAAGACGGAATCAGTCCCATGAGAACACACGTATATATGATATTCCAAATGTAATAATAAAGATTTTAATCGAGTCCCACAGAAACGCATGCATGTGATATTCTAACATAATAATAAAGACGGAACAACATTGCTTCACCCACCTCATCCCAAAGATACCGAGAAACGACACTTTCTTCCATACAACGCCTCTCGAATGGAGCCATGCCAATACTTGCTTGATAACTGTTGTTGTAGGAAAACTCCACCAATAGTAAGAACTTGTCCCAACTTCCCTTGAAGTCAAGGACACGTAGTCTTAATAGATCTTTAAGAGTTTGAATCATCCTCTCCATCGCCTCGTCCGTCTGAGGATGATATGCTTAAAACTAAATCAGAAATCCGCGCCCATAGCTTTTTGCAAACTAACCCAAAATCTTGAAGTGAATCTTGGGTCTCGATCGTAAACTATGGATACCGGCATACCATGCAATCTTACAACCTCGCTTATGTACATACGAGCAAGACGTTCAAGTGTATAAGTTTCTCGTGTCAAGAAGAAATGAGCGCATTTGGTCAATCTATCAACAATGACCCAAATCGCATCTATGCCTTGAGAAACTTTGGGAAGACCCCAGAATGAAATCCATGGTAATGTGCTCCCACTTCCATTCGAATTTCAAGTGGTTGCAATGGACCTTTTGGTACTTGATGCTCCGCTTTAACTCATTGACAAATTAGACACCTCGAGATAAATAGCGCTATCTCTCTCTTCATATTGCTCCACCAAAATGTATGACAAAGATCACGATACATTTTAGTACTCCCGGTGATGGATTGCAAACGTGTGTTAAAGCGCCCATCATGATTTTATACTTTAAATTAGGGTCGTTAGGAACACAAAGTGTGGATTTGACTCAAGTATTCCTTCTTTATCGATTCTTGCTTCCTAAGATAGCACCTTTTTGCACTTTCTTCCTCATACGCATCAGCTCCGGATCTGTAACTTGAGCAACTTTAACTTTATCAATTAAAGTCAGTTCTACTCGTATATTCGCCATCATCACATGGGTCCCTGGAGTCTTTAACTCTATCTTCATCCTTTGCAAGTCACACAAAATGGGCTTTTGTGTTGTGAATATTGCACTTATACCCGCATATGATCTTCTACTCAATGCGTCAGCTACCACGTTCGCTTTTCAAGGATGGTATTGGATGGTATGATCATAATCTTTCAACAGTTCAAGCCAACGTCGTTGTCGCATGTTGAGTTCCTTTTAAGTGAAGAAATATTTGAGGCTTTTATGATCCATAAAGATCTCCACTTTATCTCCATACAAGTAATGCCTCCAAATTTTAAGTGCGAAGACAACAGCTGCCAACTCTAGATCATGAGTAGGATAATTCCTCTCATATTCTTTGAGTTGTCTTGAGGCATAGGCTATGACTTTCCCATATTGCATGAGAACACATCCTAACCCTTTTGCCCTCAAGCATCACCAGTAGATGACAAATCCTCCGAACTAGATGGTATTGTCGTAACAGTCTAAATGAGTCTCCTTTGAGTTCTTGAAAACTCTTCTCACATTCTCTCCCCAATCGAACTTTGTATCTTTCGAGTCACCGAGTTAATGGAGTAGCGATTCGAGAAAATCCTTCCACGAATCTTTGATAATAACCAGCTAAATCGAGAAAGTTATGTACTTTATCCACCGATTTGGGTTGCTCCTCACTTTGAATAGCTTCAATCTTCTTCGTCAATGGATATTCCATGACTTGATACTACGTGCCCAAGGAATGCTACTTCCTCGCCGTAACTCACATTTCTTTAACTTGCATAAAGCTTATATTCATGAAGCTTTTGGAGTATCAGCCTCAAGTGTTGCTCATGATCTTCACGGCTTTTGCAATAAATAAGGATGTCATCAATAAAGACGACCACAAAATGATCCAAATATTCCTTGAATACTCGGTTCATCATATCCATGAAGGCAGCAGGAGCATTAGTCAATCCAAAAGACATGACTAAGAATTCATAATGCCCATACCAAGTTCTGAAGGCAGTCTTTGGAATATCCCCAGTTTTAACCTTCAGCTGATGATATCCGTAACAAAGATCGATCTTTGAAAAAATTGTGCTCCTTGTAATCGATCAAACAGTCATCATCAATACGTGGCAATGGGTACCTATTTTTGATGGTGACATGATTCAACTCCCGATAATCAATACAAAGTCGCATACTCCCATCTTTCTTCTTCACGAATAGAACAGGAGCACTCCAAGGAGATGTATTAGGATGAATGAAACCAATGTCTAACAATTCCTCGCAATTGGGTCTTTAACTCCTCGAGTTCAATAGAGCCATTCGATATGGGGTTTGAAATGGGTTTTGTACCGGGTTCAAGGTCGATACAAAATTCAACTTCACGCCTAGGGTAGGCCAGAAGTTCTTCAGTGGAATACGTCAAGGAATTTATTAACAATAGAAATATCCTTCAAATCGACGATTTTTGTTTAAATCCGTGACATGAGCTAAGAAAGCTTGACATCCGTTTTTCAATAAACGAATAGCTTTATGGCTTGAGATGACCGTGATTGATTTTAATGGTTTGGTCGCTTGAATTCGCATAATAGGTTTATTAGGAATATGAAAGCTAACAACCTTACGAAAATAATCAATTTTAGCATGATGAGTAGTTAACCAATCAATCCCTAGAATCACGCCAAATGCAAGTATTTTTAAGGAGATAAGATCGACAGTAACGTCTGATTCTACCGATTTGAATCAAACAAGACATATAAACAGTGGATGTAATGAAGGTTTCTCATTATGGAGTTTCAACAGATAAGTCAAAGTCTAATTTCTCTGGAGTCAAATTTAAAAGTTGAGTGCAAGTAGGAGAAATAAAAGAATGGGTAGAACCGGTATCAAATAAGGTATAGACTTCACTAGAGTTTATGATAAGCTTACCCGTGATAACCTCGTTTGGGTTCCTTGCTTTCGGGAGGTCACAACAAACGCCTCCTCCCTTACTAATGGCTGACTTTTCCGACTACCTTTGGTGCCTCCATCCTAGTTTGAACTTGTCTTCTGGTGAATGACAAAATCGAGCTAAGTGACCTTCCTTCCATAATTATAACATGCTTTGACGGCATCGCGCATTTGGACCGATGTGTCCCTCCCTCCACATTTGAAGCATATGATAGTGGTCGCTTCTCCTTCCTTGACAACGGGTGTTGTTGTGCCGACGCGTCTTTCCATCATTGTTGAATCTCCTCTTCTTGAAATGTCCATTCTTATTGTCTTGGCTATGATTACCACCGGTGGTTACCATTTCGCATTTTGATTCCTCCACGCTTGTTGTCACCGCTTTCGATGATCGTACCACTGGTATTTTCATGTCAGCCGAATGCTTTCTCTTGGTTGCGCTTGACTCGTTATCGCTACCCAACAACCGAGCCTATTTACAACATCTCAATACAAACACGCTTTATGAGAAATAAGATATTGTCGATTCCTGCTTTCAAACCTCTTAAAAACATTCGGATCATTCGCTCCTCATTATCGACCAAATGGGATGCAAACCGGGATAACTCTGCAAATTTAGCCTCGTATTGCGACACGGTCATATTGTTTTGTTCCAACATGATAAACTCCACCTCCTTCATGTGACGAATACTTTCGGGAAAGTACTTGTCGTTAAATAGCTCTTTGAACTTCTCCCAAGACATCTTGAGTGCGTCAGGCTGGGTATGTTTTACAGATTCCCACTAGTAATCTGCCTCTTCACGCAACATAACATGAAGGTGGCGAAGGAACCTTTGTTCCTGGAGCATCCCAAGACATCAAATATCTTGGTGATCCGCTTTATCCATGCTTCAAATTTTTAGTGGTTTTGGCTTCTCCAATAAACTCCGGTGGTCCCAGCTCCTTGAACTGCTTAGCGGTGACCGTCCCCGAGAGTTTCGTGTTTACACTCGCATTTTGAGCAGTGAGTCGCTCTCACCGATGTTGCATGAATTGCATGAAGCCTCGGAACATTCCATCGCTCATCATTTGGTTAGTGTTGTTGTTTGCATGAGGATTGTCACCTTCCTGATGAACGTTGTCCTGGTTATCGATCTGTGGAGACTCAATGGTCTCCTCGTGCTCCATTGATGTTCTCAACATTCTCGGATGCCATTTTCAAACACCGCCACAAAACAAGGGTTAATTGACATGCAACATATTATCACTATACTCGATCGACCAATCAAATACCAAATAAACTTAGGTAGGTCATACTAGCGAAGAAATTCCCCATCTCTCCCTCCTAGTTCTAGTCTCACATCTTAGCTAAGGATTATATCCCTAAGCTTTGATACCAACCGTGAAGCCCCAAAATTTGGTATATGTCACCCATCTTGGGTCGCCACTTACATGGTACATAAATTCAAATACAACTTAATTATACAACCGTCGTAAAAAGTACGACAAAACATAAGTCGTGAGTTTTAATACAATTATTGTCGCCTAGACAATATTTAAACTTAAATTCAATATTATTACATTTATTTTCCACTATTTCACCGAATAGTGAGGACTACTAATGCTATCATCCGTCCGCTACCCGCTCCCCGACTAGTCCTCCTCGCTACGCTCTCATTTCCTCAAGAGAACAATAAAAGTAAAAGGGTGAGCTCAACTAGCCCAAGAGGAAATATTATGACTAAGATAATGCGTAATATATTATCGTTAGCCTTCAACAAAGTTAAACCGATACAATATAACAACCATCAAGTTTAATCAGAAGTGGAACAAGCAATCCATTAAAAGAGTCAAGAGAGAATAAAATCTACTATCTTTTATGATTTAAAAGGTTTTCATCACTTTTATCACTGGGACTCACCTTAATAAATAATCCACATCATCGAATCACCCCTCGCACTACTACCCAAGGATATTCTTTAGTATCACGACCACAATTATCCATGCACTACAGGTCAAGAATATTTGTGTATTCAATAATGGTTATGATCATGCCAACAAATGTCCATCAATGCACTACGGGCCAATGAGGACTTTTACCACATCATTTGTAACATTACGGTCATGATTACACCGAATAATCCCTGGTCATAATCATACCAAGTCCATCTATGCGCTATAGACCACATATGACTTTCAACAAAATATAAACATGAGGATGATGACAATGATATAAGAATTCAATAAAACATGTTCAAGAATTATTTTATCCAGGATCTAATAACGTCCAAATTGTCAACATGATACTGCTTTGTAGAGTAAAATTCATGAATGCTCAAAAGAATATTTCCATGAAAAGATATTGGATGAAGCGCAAATATCAAGGATATTCCACTAATTTCATGGAGTATAAAGTCAAAACTTTAACCAACCGAGTATAATAAGGAATGGAATAACAAAAGAAATCACCAGCATGCGATAGATCCGCATATGCAGTTATTCCAATGTAATAATAAATAACGGATTAGGTCCCACAGAAACGCATGCATGTGATATTCCAACAAAGATAATAAAGATTTTAATCGTGTCCAAAGTAAAACGCATGCATACGATATTCTAATGTAATAATAAAGATTTTAATCAGTCCGTGAGAACGCATGCATGTGATATTCCAACGGAATAATAAAGACTTTTAATCAGTCCCACGTAAAACTTACGTATAAAGATATTCCAATGTAATAATAAAGATTTTAACCAGTCCCAAGAGTAGACGCATGCATGTGATGTTCCAAATGTAATGATAAAGAATGGAACAATGTAAGAATTTCACAAAGTATAGGGTAGCTCACAGATACAAAGTTATTCCAATGTAATAAAGAATGGAATAATGTAAGTTCTCTTCATAGATAAGAAAGAAATAATACTCCCTACCTTGGAAAAAACCGGATACCGAATAGTGAGGTAAAGCGTATTTCTCTACTTCTTTCTCTCTATAATAATCGCTTCTAAAACTTTTGTGAATTGGTGAGAAATGAAGGAAGAATGAGCTTCTATTTATAGGAAAATATAGTTTCGATAATTACATGTTTTGGGGCTCGAAAAATTATAGTACAATACCTCCAACTTTTCTTTCATTTTTAATTTAGTCCTGCAAGTATTATCAATCTTGCACCAACTCCCCTAATAGTAAATAATGTGAATCAATAATTCAATTATATGAATCAATAGTATAATCATGTGAAAAATATGAATTACAAGATAAGACTCTCCATCTATACCTCCATTTTTAACTTAGTCATGCAAGTATTATCAATCTTGCACCAACTCCCCTAATAGTAAATAATGTGATTCAATAGTACACATATGTGAACAAATAGTTATAATCATGTGAAATAATACCAATCAATTGCTCATTTATCCGGTTAAATACCCGATTGGTCAATATAACCTCCAAACATCAATTATTATCGAAATAATTGTTGATTTTCACTAACACAATTAATTCCAACACAATGAAACCATTTTTATCAAAAATATAAATTTTGAAATTTCAAAGTTTGACTTTTCCCAAAAAAGTCAACTGTTGACTTTTTGACTAAATAGTGAATTTCGGAAAATTTTGTGTTTACAGACTATTTTTACTAATTTCGTCGTTCCGGACTCAAATATCACGTTCGCGTCTCCAAATTCAACTCTGAACAACATTCATCATTAATATTATAACTTATAATATTTATCAACCAGGTCATTCCCAGGAAAGAGGGGGCTTTCCAATAAGGATTTCTCCCTATTGACGCGCAATTAGGTGACCAAACCTCTCCTTGACAGAACTTCTAGACATTATAAATATTGCAATTTATAATATGAATAACTTTGTCGTCTCAAGTATTGATTTAAAAAAAACATTTTATGCGTATGATATTGTGACAATAATTGAATTAATAATATGATAGATATGATGCAAAGAATTATCAGAGTAATAATTGAATATAACCGAGTGACTTCTCACGTAAGCATCAATAATCAATACCGTATGCTACTATGCAACCACGCCAGACATCAGATTTCTTTACTACTGGGTAGTTCAACAGCTTAACGGTAAAACTTCCGCCATTATTTTCATAAAGTATTTTTGTCGCTTTCAATCCGACAATAATTCCGTTAATGGGGTCCACCAATGATTGTGCTTATTGTCAGGACGAATATTCCTCGTTAAAACGAATATTCCCCACCAATCGAATATTATATAACAACTTATGCATTTTGCAAAATTTGTAAATACTACCCACAACTATAACATTATATCAAATTCACACCATAATATTCAAAAATATATTTCGAGAAAATTTAATCTTTATTCAAAAAGTTGGGGTCTTACATAGATCATGAGTAGGATAATTCCTCTCATATTCTTTGAGTTGTCGTGAGGCATAGGCTATAACTTTCCCATGTTGCATGAGAACACATCCTAACCCTTTGCCTAAAGCATCACTGTAGATGACAAATCCCCATTTTTAGAAATTAATTTAATTAATTTTAATAAAATCGTCATGAAGATCGCTTATAAGCGACGTAACTGCCGCCGCTATAGGAGTTCTTCGTGTTCTTCATGAAACCCAGAACTTCATAGACAGTGAACGAGGAACCATGTTTGACCAAGATTAAAATAATGTGTAATGTGTTTCTGAGCATGCTATTGATCAGATCGTGTAGTTCTAGTGCAAGACTACATGATCCAACAATAAACAATGTCATACTGCATCACAATTAAGAGATCAAAGCCTTCAAAGAAGCTGTCAGAGTTGTTCTTCATTTTCTGGGTTACCCAAAAATGAAGAACAGTTCGACTAGCCTACTTTGGGCTTCCACTACTTGTTGCTCGTGTAACATTTTAGTGATTTAAGGCTTCCAGTGTGTAGACAACATACACATTGATAGATCTATTACATCTAATCAGCATAACAACAACAGAATAGCCAAATCATGTCCTGCCAAACCATGTCAGATGACATGTTCAACCGTTTTTTGGGTTACCCAAAAAATAGCTTTCATGCTCGTCCGGCTTGGTTTGACCGTCCACTACGATCCACATGTTTGATTTTTAAGTGATATTAAGGCACAAGAATGTAGTCTAACAAACATACTACAACTTAGATGCAAGAACCATAACAAAACATCAAACCACTGTTAGATCCAAGCTCTTAAAAACCTTGTCAGAGCTTTCTGGGCTCGTTCTGGGTTACCTAGAACTTGTCCAGTCATGGTTGGTCAACGGTGTTTGACCACCCATAACTTGCAACCTACAATCGATCTGACCCTGATTTCAGTTCCAGAGCAAAGATCTCATAGCATACTACAAGATCAAAGCTTAAAATAACAAAAATCATTATCATCAAGAGATCTACAAGACCTGACATTTGATTGTCAGTCAACAAAAAAAAATTCTAGATTTTTAAAAACACCAAATTTGAGCCTCTAGATGTTATGGATCTAACATCTAGCAATCTAGATCATTATTATACACTACAAACAACATATTAAAACACATAATCATAACATCTAACAACAGATCAATGGTCAGATTTTCAAGTTAGGGTTTATACCTTTACTTTGATCAATCTTGATCTTAGGGTTCTGATTTGATATAGATGTTAGTGGGGCTGGTTTTGGGGACTGATATGCTAACAAATTTCGGAGGTGTGAGCTTGAGAGAGTCAAGGATGAGAGTTGTGCAAATTTAGGCTACCAAATGAATTTTTTCTCTCTCTTGATCTATATATATATAATGGATGCAATGAATTGGCTGAGTGTGTTGGCTGATATGTATGTATAATTTATTCGTCTTGAGAGTCAAAGGTGGTTCACCAACTAAAGTATTGTCCAATTTTGCAAGTTAGCTATAATAATGCAAGAGGGGCATTTTGGTCAATTGGCTTAGAATTTTAATGGCATTAATGTAATCTTGGCAAACCCTTAGGGTTTAACCCTTAGGATTTAACACTTTGGTTTAGTACATAGCATTTGTAGGATTTAGCAATTAGGGTTTAAAAAATGTAAAATTTTAGTTTCTAAAATTTGTAATTAGGGTTTCCTTAATTAAATTAGGTTTCTAATTACATTATACATGAACATTAGGGTATTAATTATTTAATAATTATAGTTAACATTGCTAATTTAGCAATTAGGGTTTACAATTAGTAATTAGTTTTTATAATTACTAATTAGGGTTACAAAATATAGAAATTAGGGTTTCTAATTTCATGATTAGGGTTTCTAACAATAATTGGGGTTTTTCTTATTTAATTAAACTTACACATTAGGTTAAACAATTTATTAATTATAGTTAAATGTGTCAAACTAGCGGTTAGGGTTTATATTTTCGAAGTTAGGGTTCCTAATTTAAAAATTAGGATTTCTAGAAATTAATATTTCAAAATGTTAATTAGGGTTTACCTAATTAATCAAATCATTATATAATACACAACATAAAACATATAACACACAGCTTATATAATGAATTTTTGAATTTCCCATTTGAATTACAAAATAGGGTTAAACAAATTAATGCTAGGTTTTTGACATTATATACCATAACCCACCAACCATTATCGATGCATTTACTTATACAAAGACATATTTATAAAGATCAAAAATCAAAATATAATTAATATTATATTATTATTCTCATTCCTTGTTCAAAATCCAAAATTTGGGTTTGATTCCATATCCGATTTATTCTTCATATATAACATTATTAAATAAGTTAAAAATAACTAACTTAATTAATCAAACATAAATTCATATAATAAAATAATTATTTATTATAATAATTCTAAAAATCATTTCATATATTATTTAAATAATATATACTTATATTTTCATGGAAAATAAATAATAAAAACATTTCTACTATAAAATTAATTATTAAAAGAATATACTTTATAATAACCAATAATTCTAAAAAAATATTTATATTTAATCATGTAATAAATATATTTTTATTTATCACATAAATACATACTCTTTATCTTGTACAAATCCTCATCCATTTTATATAAAAAAAAAATTATACGCAAAATTTCCGATTTAAAAGACCCCAACTTTTATGAATAAAGATTAATTTTTCTCAAATCAAAATATATTTTTGAATATTATGGTGTGATTTGATATAATGTTATAGTTAGGGTATTATTTACAAATTTTGCAAAGTAAGCAAGTGGTTATATAATATTCGATTGGTCTGGAATATTCGCTTTTAACAGGAAATATTCGCATTTACGACACAAGACATCATCAAGTGGACCCCACAACGAAAGTATTGTCGAGTTAGAAAAATGACAAAATTATCTTTTTATAAAAATAACGGCGAAAAGTTTTACCGTTAAACCGCTTGAACTACCCGTAAACCGCTGGTAAAAGTACAAGAATACGCTGTGGTCGCATAAGAAGAATACACAGATTGATTATCGATGCTTACGTGAGAAGTCACTCATTTATACTCAATTATTGCTACAAAGAATCACGATAATATCTCTCATATTATTGATTCAATTATTGTCACAAAGATCATCCGTGATAATATTTATATATTATTAAATCAATAATTGAGACGACAAAGTTATTCATATTATTATTTGCAATATCGACAATGTCTAGAAAGTTCTCACAAGGAGAGGTTTGGTCACCTAATCAAGGCTACCAATAGGAGAAATCCTTATCTGAAAGCCCCTTTTCCTGGAATGATCTCGTTGTTAAATATTGTGAGTTATAATATTAATGATGAATAAGTTCGTGTTGATTAAAGATGAAATTGATATTTCCATTATGTTGGGATTATTAGTGTTAGTGGAAATCGACATCTATTTCGATAATAATGGATGTCCGGAGGTTATATCGACCAATCGTGTAATTAATCTGATAAAATGAGCAATTAATTGCTATTAATTCACATGCTTATAACTATTTGTTCACATGTGTGTACTATTGATTCACATGCATGTACTATTAGGGGAAGTGGTGCAAGATTGATAATACTTGCATGACTAAATTAAAAATGGAGGTATAGATGAAGGTACTATACTATAATTATTATTTTTTATATGATTGTACTATTGATTCACATGATTGTACTATTGATTCACAAGATGTACTATTAGGGGAGGTGGTGCAAGTTTGATAATACTTGGCAGTGACTAAATTAAAAATGAAGGAAAAGATGAAGGTATTATACTCGTAATATTTCGAGCCCCAAAACGCAATTATCGAAACTATATTTTCCTATAAATAAAGCTCATTCTTCTTTCATTCTCACCAATTCACTAAGACTCACAAGAGCAATTATAGAGAGAGAAGCTATAGAGAGAAGAAGAGAAAGAAGAGAAGTCTCGCTACCTCACTATTCCAAAGATCCAAATTTCTTCCGAGGTAAGGGATATTATTTTGTTCAAGATTCATAGGAATAATATTTTCTTCCATACTGTAGTAGTATGTGAGTAATATTATTTCGCCTCGTATTCCCCGATTATACCCTCATTTTGTTAAAGTATTGCTTCTATAATTCGTGAAATTAGTAGAATATCCTTGAAATTTGCGCTTCATCTAAAGATCGCTTCACAAGGATATTTTCTACACATTCTTGTTAAATTTTAAGCTTTTCATGCCGAGTAATCGTCCCATGAGTAGTATTCATTTTATACTAACTATTATTCACAAAGTACTATTCACTAGGTACTATTCACAAAGTACTATTCACACTATTCATAAAGTACTAT
The DNA here is from genome assembly GCA_020205605.1 of Panax ginseng. Classification (NCBI taxonomy): domain Eukaryota; kingdom Viridiplantae; phylum Streptophyta; class Magnoliopsida; order Apiales; family Araliaceae; genus Panax; species Panax ginseng. The sequence goes on from CM035146.1 coordinate 74,277,198, forward strand.
TCATAAGTACTATTCATAAAGTACTATTCATTCAAAGTACTATTCACAAAGTACTATTCACTTGGGTACTATTCACTCAAGTACTATTCATTCACTATTCACTTTGTACTATTCACCCGGAGAATTATTCATGACAAAATTGATTTTTTTTGTCATCCAAATCATTTTTGATATAAATATTATTCTTGAATTTTACTCCACAAAGCAAGATCATGTTGACAATTTGACATTATTGAATTCGGATAAATTAAATTATAAATCTTTAAAAATTTATCCTTTGCTTTCTTTTAATTGAATTCTTATATCATCATCATCATCCTCATGCTTATATTGTGATAAAAGTCATCTCGTGGCTTACGCATATAGATGTACTATTGATTGGTATGATTATGACCAGGATTATTCGCATAATCATGACCGTAATGTTACAAATGATGTGGTAAAAATCCTCATCGGCCTCAGTAGTGCATCGATGGACAAATGTTGGTATGATTATGACCAGTGATTATTCTATATAATCATGACCATCGATGATTATACATGAATATCCTCGCCCCGTAGTGCAGGGGATGATTCGATGATGTGGTTTATTTATTGTCGAGTCTCAAATGATAAAATTGATGATAAACTTTTTAAATCATAGAAGATAGTAGATATCATGCTCTACTTGACTCTTCTAATGGATTGCTTGTTCCACCGCAGCTTAAACTTGATGTTTATTATATTTTATCGCTTTAACAACATGTTGAAGGCTAACGATAATTTATTCTCGCATTATCTTAGTCATAATATTTCTTATCGGGCTAGTTGAGCTCACCCTTTGTTTTCATTGTTCTCTTCAGAAATGAGAATATAGTCGGGACTAGTCAGGAAACCGAGTGACTATCCGTATGTTTGCATTAGTAGTCCCTCACTATTCAAAGGAAATAGTGTGATAATAATTGTAATGAGGACTTTATTTGAGTTTGATACTCTCTACGAGACATTATCCGTGTTTAAACTCTCACCACGCTTTTGTCGTATTTTATCGTATAAAAAAGTTTGTATTTAAATTTTGTACCATGTATTTGGCGACTCAAGATGGGTGATGTATACCTATTTTGGGGGCGCACAACTTGGTATCAAAGCTTAGGATATGATCCCCGGCCGAGATGTGAGACAAGAACTAGAGAGGGGAGAGATGGGAATTTTTCGCTAGTATGACCTACCTAAGTTTATTTGGTATTTATTTGGCTCACGTAGTATAGGGATAATATGTGACATGTCAATTAACCCTTGTTTTGTGGCAATATTTGAAAATGGCATCCAAAAAATGTTGAGATAAGCAATGAAGCACATGAGACCGCTGAGTCACCAACGATCAATACCCAAGATAATGTGCATCAGATGGCAATAATCCTCAAGAAAAACAACAACGCCGACCAAATGATGAACGATGGGATGTTCAGAGGCTTTTATGCAATTCATGCAACATCAAAGTAGAGAACGACTCCTGCTCAAAATGCAGTGGAAACACCGGCAACTCTCTGACGGGCCACCGCTAAATAGCTTCAAGGAGCCGACCACCGTGAGTTTATTGGAGAGCCAAAACCACTTAAGGCGAGACGTGGATAAAGCAGATCACCAAGATATTTGATGTCTTGGGATGCTCCGAGGAGCAAAAGGTTCCTTTTTCCACCTTTATGTTGCGAGGAGAGGCAGACATCGTGGGAATCAGAAAGCGCACTCAACTCCGCCGCATCAAAGATGTCTTGGGAGAAATTCCAAGAACTGCTCAACGACAAGTACTTTCCCGAAAGTATTCGCTACATGAAGGAGGTAGAGTTCATCAAGTCGAGAGCAGTAACAATATGACCGTGTCACAAAGACGGGCTAAGTTTGCCGAAGTTGTCCCGGCTTAGGCCCCACTTGGTTGATAATGAGGAGAGAATGACGCGATGTTTCTAAGAGGTTTGAAACCCGAGATACGCCAATACTTAATTTCTCACAAACCGTGTTTGTATTCGGATGTTGTAAATAGGGCTCGCTTATTGAGCGCCGATAACGAGTCAACCCAACCAAGAGAGAGCAAATGACAAAATGATAATACCAAAGGGTAGCAACATCGGGCTATGACAACAAACGTGGAGGGAATCAACATGCCGTAAATGGTAACCACTTCATGGGTAATCATGGCCAAGATAATAGAAGTGGAAATTTCAAGAAGAGGAGATTCAACAATGATGGAAAGACGCCATCACCAAAGACCGTTGTTAAGGAAGGAGAACGACGACAACCAATCAGATGTTACAAAAATGCGAGGGGAGGGACATATCATCCCAAACTCAGACGCAAAGAATCCAAAGCGTGTTATAATTATTGAAGAGAAGGTCACCTAGCCCAATTTTGTCGTCGCAAACCAAAGTCAAGTCCAAATTGGATGGAGGCATCAAAGGTCATCCCCATAAGACAAAACCTAGAGTTCAAGGGAGAGCGTTTGTCGAACCTCCCAAAAAAGCGAGGAATCCAAACGAGGTGATCACGGTAAGCTAATCATAAACTCTAAATAAGTCTATACCTTATTTGATACCGGCTTCTACCCATTCTTTTATTTCTCCTACTTGCGCCAACGCTTAAATTTAACTCCTGAGAAATTAGACTTTGACTATCTCGTTGAAACTCCGCTGGAGAAACCTTCATTACATCCACTCGCTTATAAGTCTTGTTTGATTCAAATCTCCAGAATCGCACGCTACCTCGTCGATCTTATCTCCTTAAAAATACTTGCATTTGATGTGATTCTAGGATTGATTGTTAACTACTCATCATGCTAAAATTGATTATTTTCGTAAGGTTGTTAGCTTTCATATTCCTAATCAACCTATTATGCTAATTCAAGCAACCAAACCATTAAAATCAATCACTATCATCTCAAGCCATAAAGCTATTCGCTTATTGAAAAATGGATGTCAAGCTTTCTTAGCTCATGTCACATGATTTAAACAAAAATACGCCGATTTGAATGATATTTCTATTGTTAATAAATTTCCGACGATTCCCCAAGAACTTCCTCGCCTACCCCCGAGCGTGAAATCGAATTTTGTATCGACCTTGAACCCTAAGACAAAACCCATTTCCAAAGCCCCATATCGAATGGCTCCTATTGAACTTCGTGAGTTAAAACCCAACTACAGGAATTGTTAGACATCGGCTTCATTCACCCTAGTACGCCTCCTCGGGGTGCTCCTGCTCTATTCGTGAAGAAGAAAGATGGAAGTATGCGACTTTGTATTGATTATCTGGAGTCAATCATGTCACCATCAAAAATAGTACCCGCTGCCTCGCATTGATGACCTGTTTGACCAACCAAAAGGCGCCAAATTCTTTTCAAAGATCGATCTTCGCTCGATATCATCAATTGAAGATTAAAACCGATGACATTCCAAAGATCGCTTTCGTACTCCCAGACGACGCATTACGAATTCCTAGTCATGTCTTTTGATCGACTAATGCTCCCGCCGCCTTCATGGATATGATGAACCGAGTATTCAAGGAATATTTGATCACTTTGTGGTCGCCTTTTATTGATGACATCCTCATTTACTCCAAAAGCCGTGAAGATCATGAGCAACACTTGAGGTCGATACTCCAAAAGCTTCGTGTGAAAAACAAGTTATATGCCAAGTTGAAGAAATGCGAGTTCGCTTGAGGAAGTAGCATTCCTTGGGCACGTGATATCAAATCATGGAATATCTGCTGACCCGAAGAAAGATTGAAGCAATTCAAAGTCGGGAGCAACCTAAGTCAAGATCAAGTACGTAGCTTTCTCGCTTAAGTTGGTTATTATCTGAGATTCGTAGAAGGGTTTTCTCAAATCACTACTCCATTAACTCAAATTTAACTCAAAAAGATACAAAATTTGGTTGAGCGAGGAATGTGAGAAGAGTTTTCAAGAACTCAAGAGGAGACTCATTTCAAAGACTGCTCGACAATACCATCCGCCTCGAGAGGGATTTGTCATCTACAAAGATGCTTCGTGCAAAGGGTTAGATGTGTTCTCATGCAACATGGGAAAGTCATAGCCTATGCCTCACGATAACTCAAAGAATATGAGAGGAATTATCCTACTCATGATCTAGAGTCAAGCAAATTGCTATTTTTTGCTTTTTTAAGATTTGGAGGCATTACCTCAGATGAGAGAAAGGTGGAGATCTATACGGATCATAAAAGCCTCAAATATTTCTTCACTCAAAAGGAACTCAACATGCGCAAGAACGACGATGGCTTGAGCTATTGAAAGATTACGATCATACCATTCAATACCATCCCGAAAAGTTAACGTAGTAGCCGACGATCGAAAGTAGTAAGATCATATGCGGCACGAAAAGCGATATTGTCAACGCAAAGGCCCATTTTGTATGACTTACAAAGGATGGAGATAGAGTTAAAGACTCTGTGACCCATGTGATGATGGCGAATATACGAGTAGAACCGACTTTTAATCGATAAAGTTAAAGTCGCTTCAAGCTACGCACCGAGCCGATGCGTATGAGGAAGAAAGTGCAAGAAGGTGCTATTCCTAAGCAAGAATCGATGAAGAAGGAATACTTCGAGTCAACTCTGCATTTGTGTTCCTAACGATTCGACTTGAAGTATAAAATCATGATGGAGGCGCACAACACACCGCTTTGCAATCCATCTCGGGAGTACCAAATGTATCGTGATCTTCACATACATTTTGGTGGAGCAATATGAAGAGAGAGATAGCGGGGTTTATCTCAAGGTGTCTAACTTGTCAACGAGTCAAGGCGAGCATCAAGTGCCAAAAGGTCCATCAGAACCACTTGAAATTCCGTAATGGAAGTGGGAGCACATTACCATGGATTTCAAGCATCGGTCTTCCCAAGGTTTCTCAAGGCATAGATGCGATTTGGGTCATTGTTGATAGATCGACCAAGTCTCGCTTCATTTCTTACCGATACGAGAAACTTATACACTTGAACGCCTTGCTCAGATGTATATAAACAAGATTGTAAGATTGCATGGTATGCCAAGATCCATAGTTTCGATCGAGACCCAAGATTCACTTCACGATTTTGGGTTAGTTTGCAAAAAGCTATGGGCACGGATTTACGATTTTAGTTCGCATATCATCATCCTCAAACGGACGGGCAAATGGAGAGGACTATTCAAACTCTTGAAGATTTATTAAGACTCGTGTCCTCGACTTCAAAGGAAGTTGGGACAAGTTCTTACCATCAGTGGAGTTTTCCTACAACAACAAAGCTTATCAAGCAAGTATCGCATGGCTCCATTTGAGGCGCCAGATGGAAGAAAGTGTCGCTTCTCCAAAGATGTCGGGATGAGGTGGGTGAAGCAACGTTGTTGGGACCGAGTTGGTACGTATGACTACGGAAAAGATTCAAACGATCCGACAACGATAAAAAACCTCACAAGATCGACAAAAGAGTTATGTTGATCTTCATCGAAAGGACGTGGAATTCAATATCGAGATCATGTGTTGTTACGTGTTGCTCCATGGAAAGGAGTTACGAGATTTGGAAAGAGAGGAAAGCTCAATCCTCGATTCATCGGCCCATTTTTAATCCTCGATCGAGTAGAACTGTGGCCTATAGACTCGCTTTTACCGCTAAGTATATGTCTCTCGTGTTCATAACGCTTTTCACATATCTATGTTACGAAATATGTGAAAGACCCGAACCACATTATTGAATTAGAACCGATTTAGATAGCGGAAGATTTAACGTATGAAGAGGTACCGTTAAAATCTTGATAAGAAGGATCATATTCTACGCCCCAAGGTTATACCTCAAGTCAAAGTTTTGTGGAGAAACCACGATGTCGAGGAAATGACCGGGAGTTAGAATCAAATGAAGTCAAGGTATCCTCACCTCTTCGACATACCAGTACGCACCCTAATTTCGAGGACGAAAATTTCATAAGAAGGGAGGTTGTAAGACCCCAACTTTTATGAATAAAGATTAATTTTTCTCAAATATATTTTTTGAATATTATGGTGTGGATTTGATATAATGTTATAGTTGTGGGTATTATTTACAAATTTTGCAAAGTAAGCAAGTGGTTATATAATATTCGATTGGTCTGGGAATATTCGCTTTTAACAGGAATATTCAGACGACGACAAAAATCATCAGTGGACCCCACAACGAAAGTATTGTCGAAGTTAGAAAAACGATGTAATTATCTTTTTTAAAAAATAATCTATGAAAGTTTTACCGTTAAACCGCTGAACTACCCTATGGTAAAAGTACAAAGAATACGCTGCGGTTGTCATAAGAGCAGCACACACATATATTGATTATTGATGCTTACGTGAGAAGTCACTCGCTTATACTCAATTATTGCTACAAAGAATTGCCGATAATATCTCTCATATTATTGATTCAATTATTGTCACAAGATCATCTCGCATAATATTTTATATTATTAAATCAATAATTGAGACGACAAAGTTATTCATATTATTATTTACAATAATATCGACAATGTCTAGAAAGTTCTCAAAGGAGAGGTTTGTCACCTAATCATGCTACAATAGGAGAAAATCCTTATCTGAAAGCCCCCTTTTCCTCGGAATGATCCGTTGTTAAATATTGTGAGTTATAATATTAATGATGAATAAGTTCGTGTTGATTAAAGATGAAATTGATATTTCCATTATGTTGGGATTATTAGTGTTAGTGGAAATCGACATCTATTTCGATAATAATGGATGTCCTGAGGTTATATCGACCAATCGGGTAATTAATCTGATAAATGAGCAATTAATTGCTATTAATTCACATGCTTATAACTATTTGTTCACATGTGTGTACTATTGATTCACATGCATGTACTATTAGGGGAGGTGGTGCAAGATTGATAATACTTGCATGACTAAATTAAAAATGGAGGTATAGATGAAGGTACTATATCAGAATTATTTTTTTCACATGATTGTACTATTGATTCACATGATTGTACTATTGATTCACAAGATGTACTATTAGGGGAGGTGGCAAGTTTGATAATACTTGCAGGACTAAATTAAAAATGAAGGAAAAGATGAAGGTATTATACTCGTAATATTTCGAGCCCCAAAACGCAAGTAATTATCGAAACTATATTTTTCCTATAAATAAGCTCATTCTTCTTTCATTCTCACCAATTCACTAAGACTCACAAGAGCAATTATAGAGAGAGAAGCTATAGAGAGAGAAGCTTTAGAGAGAAAGAAGAAGAGAAGTCTCACTACCTCACTATTCCAAAGATCCAAATTTTCTTCCGAGGTAAGGATATTATTATTTGTTCAAGATTCATAGGAATAATATTTTCTTCCATACTCAGTAGTATGTGAGTAATATTATTTCGCCTCGTATTCTCGATTATACCCTCATTTTTTGTTAAAGTATTGCTTCTATACTTCGTGAAATTAGTAGAATATCCTTGAAATTTGCGCTTCATCTAAAGATCGCTTCACAAGGATATTTTCTGCACATTCTTGTTAAATTTTAAGCTTTTCATGCCGAGTAATCGTCCCATGAGTAGTATTCATTTTTACTAATACTATTCACAAAGTACTATTCACGGGTACTATTCATAAAGTACTATTATTCATATATTCATAAAGTACTATTCATAAAGTACTATTCACAAAGTACTATTCACAAAGTACTATTCATCAAGTACTATTCATGGGGTATTCTATTCACTACTACTATTACTATTCAATTCGAAAATTATTCATGACAAAAATTGATTTCTTTTCATCCAAATCATTTTTGATACAATATTATTCTTGAATTTTACTCCACAAAGCAAAGATCATGTCGACAATTTGACATTATTGAATTCTGATAAATTAAATTATAAATCTTTAAAAATTTATCCTTTGCTTTCTTTTAATTGAATTCTTATATCATTGTCATCATCCTCATGCTTATATTGTGATAAAAGTCATCTCATGGCTTACGCATATATATGTACTATTGATTGGTATGATTATGACCAGTGTGATTATTCGGTAGATAATCATGACCGTAATGTTACAAATGATGTGGTAAAAATCCTCATCGGCCTCAGTAGTGCATCGATGGACAAATTGTTGGTATGATTATGACCAGTGATTATTCTAGATAATCATGACCATCGATGATTACATGAATATCCTCGCCCGTAGTGTGTGGATGATTCGATGATGTGGTTTATTTATTGTCGAGTCTCAAATGATAAAATTGATGATAAACTTTTTAAATCATAGAAGATAGTAGATATCATGCTCTACTTGACTCTTCTAATGGATCGCTTGTTCAACCGCAGCTTAAACTTGATGTTTATTATATTTTATCGCTTAACACTCGTTGAAGGCTAACGATAATTTATTCTCGCATTATCTTAGTCATAATATTTCATCGGGCTAGTTGAGCTCACCCTTTGTTTTCATTGTTCTCTTCAGAAATGAGAATATAGTTGGGACTAGTCGGGAACCGAGTGACGGTCCGTATGTTTGCATTAGTAGTCCCTCACTATTCAAAGGAAATAAAGGTGATAATAATTGTAATGAGGACTTTATTTGAGTTTGGATACTCTCTACGAGACATTATCCGTGTTGAAACTCTCACCACGCTTTTCAGTCATCAGATAAAAGAAGTTTGTATTTAAATTTTGTACCATGTATTTGGGGCACTCAAGATGGGTGATGTATACCTATTTAAGACACTGAGTGTTGAAGTCTTGATCCACATCATTTTCGATGAAACAGACTTGGGCAAAACAGTGCCTTAAGACACTACAAACGACAGTTCAGATGAAATCGTAGAGCTCAACACCATGATCGTAGTTCTAGAAAATGAAATTGTCGAGAAAGAAGAGGAGATCGCAGAGAGAACTACGAAAGACAACGAACCTCCACATCAAGAAGCAAAAATTGATCTTGAAGGTCTCAGACAAGAAGGCATCAGGACAGATATTCCAACATGAAATAGATGTGCAAGAGATCACACTCAAGACTTAATCATTAGAGACCCAAATGTAAAAGTCAAAACAAGAGTCGCCACCCAAAATGAGTGTTTCTATCTGAACTTTCTGTCACAAATGGAACCCAAGAAGATAGAAGATGCTATGGAAGACTCCAGCCGGATAGAATCCATGCAAGAAGAACTAAATCAGTTTGAAAGAAGCAAAGTATGGAGATTAGTTCCAAGACCAAAGAGTCATCCTGTTATTGGGACCAAGTGGGTCTTCAGAAACAAGATGGATGAAGATGGAGTAATAACCAGGAATAAGGCAAGACTAGTGGCCAAGGGTTACTCTCAGGAAGAAGGCATTGACTATGATGAGACCTTTGCACCTGTTACCAGATTAGAAGCCATCAGAATATTCCTTGCCTTTGTTGCTCACATGAAATTTAAAGTCTTTCAAATGGATGTCAAAAGTGCATTCCTGAATGGTGAACTTCAAGAAGAAGTATATGTAGAGCAATCTCCAGGTTTCATCAATCCATCTCTCTCTAATTATGTTTATACATTAGACAAAGCCTTATATGGTCTTAAACAAGCACCTAGAGAATGGTATGGAATACTAACTAACTTTCTTATTGAAAATGGGTTCACTAGAGGTAGAGTAGATACCACATTATTTCTTAGAAAGCATAAAGACAAAGTCTTATTAGTTCAAATATATGTTGATGACATTATCTTTGGCTCTATTGATGAAAAATTATGTAAGAGATTTGCCAAGCTTATGCAGAGCAAGTTTGAAATGAGCATGATGAGTGAGTTGAACTTCTTCCTTGGACTGCAAGTAAAGCAGACTGATGAAGGAATCTTCATAAACCAAGCCAAGTACATTAAAGACTTACTTAAAAAATATGGCATGGAATCAGCCTCTCCCATGAAAACCCCAATAGCTCCAGCAACCAAGCTTGACAAAGATGAAAAAGGTAAAAGTATTGATATAACTCAATACAGAGGTATGATTGGCTCTCTTCTATATCTAACTGCCAGTAGACCAGACATAATGTTTGCAACATTCATATGTGCTAGATTTCAAGCTAATCCTAAGGAGTCACACTTAATTGCAGTAAAAAGGATTTTTAGGTATCTCAAGGGTACACCTCACTTGGGACTTTAGTATCCCAAGGAGTCCTCCTTTGAACTAACAGGATATACAGATACTGACTTTGCAGGTTGCAAAATAGACAAAAAAAGTACCAGTGGCACCTTTCAGTTGCTAGGAAACAGACTTGTGTCCTGGTTTAGCAAGAAGCAAAACTCAATATCTACTTCAACTGCAGAAGCTGAATACATTGTTGCTGGCAGCTGTTGTGCTCAAATCTTATGGATGAGAAATTAGCTAGCAGACTATGGGTTTGAATTCAAATCTATACATGTTCACTATGATAACATAAGTGCCATAGTAATGACACACAATCCTGTCATGCATTCTAGGACTAAGCATATAGAAATAAGATATCATTTTATTAGGGATCATGTGCAAAATGGAACCATATCTTTACAATATATCCCTACTAAAAATCAACTTGCTGATGTCTTTACAAAGCCTCTAGATGAATCCAGATTTAATAAATTGATAAGTGAGTTAGGCATGCTAAATCTACAACTATAAAATCTATGCTCTAGTTTATGCTAACCATGCAGATATAAAGGCTATGCTCAAAATCGTAGAGATGACTAAAGAAAGTCCACGATCGTAGAGCTGTCTAGACACGACAAAGAAGTATCATGTGATGAAAGCATCTTCAAAAATTCAAGCACTCTATCTGTCAAGCCCTTCAGGGATAAACCTGATCCATAGATCCTTCTAAGAGATTGGCCCTTCCTGAGCTACCTTGATTCAGAAGAAATGCTCAGTCAAAACTTATCACAAGGACCGGGGATGTATAACGCGTTTGAAAGCGGACTCAAAGAAGGACTCAACGATCGTAGTGCAGACTCAACGATCGTAAAGACCACCTCAATGACCGTTGTGCTACCTTGACGATCGTAGTCCTCCTAAAGGATACATTAGCTCAGGAGAAGCTAAGGGTAAATCAGTATATTCCACATCAGTTAAATTCGTGGAGCCAAGCAGAACTTGACACATGCCCCACTTAGCAGATCGAGAGGAGGGAAGTTACAAGTACAACTTGAAAATATCTTTTTGAAATCAGAAGTTCAAAGAGCTCATTCCTCGTTCTCCCTCTCTCTCTCTACAAGCAGAAACCCTAGCCTTCTGAAAAGCTCAATCATCCTCAACACAAAGAGATCAATGGCGACTTCAAATGTTATCACTAGTTACAGACTGTGCTTTGACGAGTTCAAGACAGTTGACTCTCAATTCTATAAGATTCTGGCTCTATTGAAGAAAACTGGTCTTGAAGAGGCTCTGGGTACCAGCACGTGGATCTACCTTAACCTGGTAAAAGAGTTTTACAAAATGGAATGTTTGAGAACGATGTTATCGCCACAAGGATCAAGGATATGGAAATTAAGCTCAAAGATGAGGATATAAACTTAGCCCTAGGTTTCAAATCGAAAGGATTTTCGTTTATGGATGGCATCAATTTTCATGAAGGACTGAAGAGAATGCATCACAAGAAGTTTCCAACTGTCAAAGGTTACAAAAAGAAAGAGTTCCACCAAAGGTATAAGTTTTTGGCCAACATTATTGGGAAATACATATGCTGCAAGAGCTTTGGCCATGACTCTGTGAACGAAATGCTTCTTAAGCTCATGACAGCAATCAGTTGTGGGATTCAACTCAACTATGGAGCCCTACTCATCGACTGGATTGGGAAATGGATTCTCAATTCGAAGAAGTCAAAGAGCTCTGGAAAGATGCTCTACGAGCGATTTATAAGCATCATCCTATAATCAGCATTGGGAGATAAGATTGGGGATGATGAAGGAGAATCCATAAATCCAAACAGAAGGATGACCCAGTAGCTGTTTAAGAACTAGAAAAGAAATCCAGTAAAAAATGTCAGGATGATGTCTGAGTCCAGTGGAAGAAATGGTAATGCAAAGGAGACCGGGATTCCAAGGAATATGTCAGTTCTAAAGGAAACTGAAGAAGAAATCAACAAGGAGGAACCCATTTCTTTGGTTAAAAAAAGTAAGGGTGAGAGAAAAATGAAGGTTCAAATGGCAGAGGAGCCTCAAGGTTCAACTACTGATGTACCTCAAGAGTGTTCTGGCACTGAAACTCTGAGGAACTTGAAAAGGAAAGAACATCAGTCTGAGGAAGATGGAGACAAAGCTACCATCTCTCAGTTGCTTAAGAAGAGAAAACGCAGTCACAAGTCAAAGAAGCCCTTTGTCTCTTCGATCGTAGAGTCTCTACCGATCGTAAAGACCAGACTAGACACCACTCCTGAAGAAGATGTTGCAATAGCTTCTCAGGCTGATCAACCATTCAGAGCTGAAGCTGAAGAAAGTGTTGAGGCTGTGGCTCAGCCTAGGAAGCCAAGAAAAAAACTGGTCAAGAAGTACATCCTTGTCAATGAAAGAGTGCTAAAATAAGAAGACAGGAAGATAGTTGTTGAGAAAGGATTACCCGAAGCTGAGAAGAGGCTATCTGAAGCAAGTCAGAAGAACACAGCTCAAGTTAAGGGGGAGCTGCCTAAAGTTCTTACCCTAGGGAATGCTCCAGCTGAGAGGGAGCTGTTTGAAATGCAAATGAATGATCAAGTTGAGGGGGAGCCTCATGAAGTCCCTATGTCAGAAGAAGTTTCACCTGAGGAGGAACTGCCAAGAGATTATCATGAATCTCCCTCAGTCCCTCATGAGATTCTAGCTTCAAAAACTGCAGAAATGGAAAGAATTGAAGCTATAGAGGATGAGAGAGCAGAAGAACAAAGAAGTCAAATGGAGATAATTGATGTGGTTGAAATTTCATATGAAGATAAAGAAGAAGAAGAGGATGACGAAGTTGAGATCATTGTCATGGGCTATGATGGACATAGGAGAACAAACTATAATCAATTGTTCTCCTATCTACCTATGATGCTATTTTACAGAGCCCAAATCCTCAACTCCTGGGATCACATGTTCTTGACCTTCAAAGCCTATCCAGCAATCTCGGTGCTAGCTCATGGATTCCCAGGCAACCTCAACTTTTCCCGAAAGCTGATCACCAATTGCCCTTCTTCAGAAAATGGGCATGAGGTACAAACTATTCCCATCTCTTTCAGGGTTAATCACTATCCACCATCATTTTTCAACCAATTCTATGAATTACCAAGATGGTTAGAAGTGATTCTTCATCCACTCAATCAATTCCCTGTTACAGAATCCTAACATTCTATAATTGATGAACCAAATGTGCCCAACTTTATTTTGATACAATCTCCTATCATCTCTCACTCTACAATTACTGATCCAAGCCCAATCGTAGAGTCGCATGCTCAAGTCATAGAGTCACCTCCTCCTGAAGCTCAACCCCACACACAAGTCCCCTCCATCAGATATCCCATCCTCATCCACAAATGAGTATTTCAATCTCGACCTTTCTCTCTTCACTATGCAAAATCAATACACAAGAGCCCCTCCTCCAAATAGTCCGCAACTCTTTGAGCCCATATCAAATCTTCCCACCAAAACAGAGTTGTTTGAAGCATCCAAAAAGGTGACCAAGGACATACAAGAAGACCTTAAAGTTCACTCTGACCTTGTTCACCTAAGGTTGACTCATCTGATCGATGCTGCCAACACTCTCCCAAGCACCCTAAGTTCTGAGCTCACAAAGAAACTTAGGGAGATCATGATTCAAAGCATAAATGAACGGGATCAAATCCACTTTCAAGATGCTAAGAAACACAGGGATGATGTTCTTATTTTATAGAATACTCAGGAATCCCAGAACAACATTATGATGGAAAGTCTCACGAGTCTACGAACTGTAATGAAAGAATTCCAAAGATTCTCCATGGGCCAAATGAAATAGACAGAAAATTTCATGGCCATTCTCCAAAAGAGGGAAGCTTGAACTGATTCTCTAATTAAAGAGAACCGTGAAGACATTGCTCAATCCCAGAATTAGCTCAACGAGCTTGTCCAAGGCATGACTCGCCTATCTGAAGACATTCGAGCCCTTGATGCTGACATAAAGGGGGAGAATAAAGGGAAAGGATAAAAAGGCAAAGGGAGAGGCACATTCATCGCTCAATCATCAAGGAGCCCGCCTAAAAGATAGCCTCACCAGCAGACTCCATGATCTGAACAGCATCAAATTCTCATGGCTCAACCGCTAAGAAGATCACAAGGTGCAACTGCTACACACCTACACCTGCCTATTGGAGATCCTACATTCATGAACAGACACGAGAATAATGAACCACTAAATCAAAGCGAGCTAGAAGATATAGCACGAAGAAACGAAGCCAACATGAGAAGGAGAGCTTATGAATATGGCAATCCTCCAAGGAACAAAAGGCAAAAGAAATAGAGATAAGTTGAAACTCAATTCTTATTGATGTAACTAAGCTTAATTGTAATATCTGTATTTACAAACATCAATAAATTTATGCTTATTCTCTAGAGATTTCAGTTGTTCACTAAAACACTAAGTCATATTTACTTTCTAGCAACTGCATCTAGAAATTGATAATCATGACATAAATCTCCTTGGTCATGTCAACATCAAATAGGGGAAGATTGTTGGGAGATTGCATATTTAAATTTGATGTTGAAAGTAAATATTCATGATTATATGTAAAGTCCTTCAAGGAATATATGTACAAGGACTTAGTGGTAGATCAAATCTGTTAGGTTGATCTAAGCTTTTAATGTTTATCATTCTATAAATGAATGTATAGATGAAAAGATCAAAGCTGTTAGATTGATCTATATCTTGAGATGTAATAGATAGGCTTCAACAAAATCGTAGTGTATCGAGCTGATCAAGAGATTGTAGTAGCCAAGGCAGAATCGTAGAGCATCGAGAATTGTAGTGTGTCTACTTCGGAGGGCCTCTCCCGAAATCGTAGAGTGGTCCAAACATTTGTCGAGCCAACTCAGAGATCGTAGTGTGCTCTCGAAAACGTAGAGTCTGCAAGCCAAGAAAGTGAAGATCGTAGTGTGCCAGTACTTAAGAGAAATTGTAGTGTTCTCATTTGTTAGTATCGGATCAAGCACCAAGGTGGCTAGACACCATGATTAGAATTGTAGAGCATCACATGTCTGTATCAGAAGCATCGAGTATTGCCCATTTGTTTAAGAATAAATCCCAACAAATGTGGAATGGATTATAAATGTTGAAGTCCTTGGCAGTCCCAATGACACAACAGTCATCCTTAGTATACAACAAAAAGCGTATTGAAGAAGCTAAGAAAAGTACTATGGGTCAGCAGGAAACATCTTTTCAGGTATTAGGTGAGACAGCAGTCTGCTGTGTCAGTGAGCCAGACTGTAAATTAGAAGTTGTGCAAAAAGCCTCCATCAAAACTTAGAAAGGTGAAATGCATTTAATGCTTCAACGGATGTCTTGAACGGATACATTTCAAAGACCTCATATGTGCAAAACATCAGCAGATGATACAACTAAGCAAGCACTAAACAAAAATGCTGAAGAACACTCAACGCTCAACTCTATGATCAGAAAAGAGAAAGGTTGCTCAGCTACTCAGTTCTTTCGAACAAGAGCTTAACGGCAACTGAGTAGCACCATTCAAGAACTCATCAACTACTATCAAGTGAAGTAAGAAGTTTCCAAGTCAGAAAGACTTGAAGAGTTCTAAGCGAACTGTTAAAAACCAAGTGTGCTGGACTTGAAGAGTTCAAAAGTGAACTAAGAAGTTCCAAGACTGCTGGTCTTGAAGGAATCTGTGAGATTCAGAAAGTGTAAAGATATCCTTAGTGGATTTTCTACTCGAGGAGTAGAAGAGTGGATTAGGAGCTTTAAGTGCTCTGAACCACTTAAAATACTATGTCTTTTACATTATTGCTATAACTGCCATACTGCTATAACTACTTATCTCTCATTAACTTGTTATATCTTAAAGGGGAAACAAACAACTCATAATTCCGATGTGTTCAAGTCATTATTAAAACTAACAAGTATTTTGAAAAGAATTTTAAAATATCGATTCAACCCCCCCCCCCCCCCTCCCTTCTAGATAACTATTGTGCCTCTGGGAACTAACATAAGTCAGGGGAAGAAAATTTGGGTGGATTTTCTAAATTCTATTGTTACATGGGGAAGAAACAGATAATATTTTTGAGCCATCAAAAATAGAATTAGATCTTTACTCAGAGGAGAAATGCCTCCTATGCCGTGAACTTAGATGAAACTTTGACACTTTGTTGTGGTGGAAACAAAATAGCGGCAAGTACTCATATTGTCCAAGATGGCTGCAGACATCTTGGCAATCCCTATCACTAAAGTGATTTTGGAATCTACATTTAGTGCTGCTGGATCTAGAGTGATTGAGCCCCATCGAACCTGTCTATTGCCAAACACGGTCGAGGTTTTATTATAAGGCTCTGATTGGGTATATGTTAAAGAACAAAATAAAGATAAAATTACTTTTTATACATTACTACATTAGTACGTAATTATAATAATAGTCAGCTTATTTGTTTTCATCATTATCTAATAATAACTTATTGACTTACAAGTTTTCATACTTGAAGATAAGCCTGGCAAAATATGGTTATGGGTTGGTTTGGTTTTCAAAATATGGTTATGGTTACATTTAAGAACTAAAACCATATTAACCATTTTTAATATGGGTTATGTGGGTTGGAACCATATGGTTATGGTTCAAATATAGGTCGATCCATATTTTAAATTTCAAACATACCATTATTATGATCCAATTAAATAAATTATTATTAGATATATCATTTATAAATAATTACTAAATATTATTTTTTTTTGGAAGGGAGTGAGGGTGGGGTGGGGTGGGTGTGGCATGGATGTGTGGTGTATACATAATTGCTTAATAAATTTTTTTTTTGAAGGGAGTGTTGGGTGGGTGGGTAGGTAGGTTAGGTGGGGTGGGTGGGTGGGTGGGGTGGGGTAGGGTGTGGAGAGGGGTGGAGTGGGAGTGGCGTGGGTGGGTGGGTGGGGGTAGGGTGTTGGGGTAGAGGGTGGGTGGTGTATACATAATCGCTAATATTAATTTTTTTTGGGAGGGAGTAGTGGGGGGTGGGTGGTGTATACATATTATTTTTTTTGGGTGGGGTGGGGTGGGTGGGTGGTTGAGCTTATTGAATATGTAAATATGGGTGGAATGAATTTTTGAATTGGATTTGGAATAAAATATGGGTCGAAAAATGGTTAACCGGGTTGGACCTATATTTCTTTATAAAAATATGGTTCTAAACTTTACCCAACCCAAATAAATAAAAATAGTTAACCAACCCATTTAGTTCCAGTTAATATGAGTTGACCCGACAGTTAACCAACTATATTGTCAGGTCTACTTGAAGAGAATGTTTAGTCGATATTAAAGCCAAATAAAGATTGAGTTGTTTTACTTAGAACCGGATTGGTCCATGGACCTTCTCCTATAGCTTGATAAATGAAATATTTCATACCCGTTCTGCGGATCCCAAATTCTACTTGTCCCTCAACTTAAATATCTCCAAATCTTTTATATTATTTTTGAATATTTTTTTAACAACAACTTTTTTATTACTCGCAACACTTTGTACAACAAATGTTAAGAGTTTTAATCAGGGTCGGTACTACAGTTAAGCAAATTAGGCAATTATTTGAGGCCCCAAAATTAAGAAGACCCC
The DNA here is from genome assembly GCA_020205605.1 of Panax ginseng. Lineage (NCBI taxonomy): Eukaryota > Viridiplantae > Streptophyta > Magnoliopsida > Apiales > Araliaceae > Panax > Panax ginseng. Next base: position 74,294,942 of record CM035146.1, read on the forward strand.
CAAATTTTAATAATCATTATGTTAGAGCTCATTAAAAAATTCAAATTATTTTTTACAAACAAATCAGTAGTACCGAGATTAGAACAGTGACTCCCTTCCTCGAGATTAGAACAGTGACTCTCCCTCTACCCAGACTACCAATGACTCTCTACTTCTGCCTCTTCCTCTTTGGCTCTTTATACGCCTCTCACTTTCTCTCTCTAAATAAGTCTTTCTCTAACTACAAATCTACAATTGTCAATAAATATTATATCTTTTAATCTTTTATATTTTTTTTTGTTTCAAATTTGAGGAGGTGAGTGTTAAGATCCTCTGGCTCTACAAAAATTGAATTCAACACATCAATAGGTAATAATATCAATCTTTACTCACTTGTGTAAAAAAAAATTCTTTGCAATTAGGATTTGTAAATTAATATTTCTTACTCTGAATTTGTGATGTTCATTGTTCAGGTATTTAATCTTGGAAAAAATCATTAAATCGGCATAATCAGATTCTATTGTTCTATACTTTTCTATTTTAATTTAATTAAATTTTACTTGTTAAATAGGTACTATTGTTACTCGTTTTAGCGGAAAAAGTGTTGTTATTTGTGTTTTGACTGAGAAGTATCTGTTGTTATTTGTTTTTTGGCTAAAAAGTATCTGTTTGTTATTTGTATCAAAAACTTAAACAACAAAAAGAGTAGAAAAATTATTTGAATCCCAAAAGGAAGCTCTTGAAAAATTTGTTACCAGTAATAAAAAAAGTATCATAGAAAAATTAGGTGAAAGGCAAGAAAAATGAAATTTTAATTTTTAAAAAATATCATAGATACTAATTTAATTTAATATTAAATGGTAAAAAAAAAGCCCTGATTTTAATGAAATAACTTAACTAAGTATTTTGAAAATAATTATACTTGTACATACTAGTTATCTGCACAAACGCAATAAGTGTGACAATAATTTTTGAGTTGGTCATTCTTTGATTATTGTTTAGCTAAAATAAATCATATATTTATTGTGCCTTGAATGTGTTGGGCATGTTCGTTGGACTGACCCATTAGACAAATAATATCTAAGCTTGCCTTTGACCGGTAATGATGAAAAAAGATAATAGTTGACTATTATTTCTGTCATCTCTTGCATGGCATTAATGAGGATGTGACTGTATTAGCCGGCGATGGACAAAGGTGATGGGAAGAGCATGTGAGCTATCGGTAGTGGGAGGTGTCAGGGGATTCGGTGGCACGAGAAACTGGGGAATTAGAGTATATGATACATGGATAACACAAAATGGAAGGTAACTGATTATTTTCTCTCTCAAGACACTATACTTTATTTTCCTCCATTGTTAAACCTTGTAATCGCGTGTACTGACTCTTATGCTGGAGTTATCCCTCGACGGTCCAAGTCGTCAAGCTTCTGGTATTGACGTGTTTATTGTGCAGGATTTGGACGCGCTTTATGTGATTGGAGTACGTGGAAAAATCTTGGCGTTAACATTGGCGCTAGAAGGAGGGCTATTTTCTAGTGTTCTTGAAGTTTTCAATCAAAAACTGTAGCTACTCTACGTCGGAATCCATGGTGAAGAGTATAACGGTTACCCCTAAAGGACAGCCGATGAATGTGACTTCATCCTTACCACGAGTATCTGTTAAGGATCGACTGGGTCCTTCAAAGAGTGCTCATGATAGTACTACTTCCAAGCAGGTTTCTGAAGGTTCTCGTTCAAGAGCCCATGGTGATGCTAAAAGAAGATTGGTTTTTCTTCCGAGAAAGGACCTGACCATGGTTGGAAACGGGTAGAAGGCACACCCCTTAGAACCCGACACCGAGATGGTCAGACTGATAAGGCCTCCAAGTTGGCCAAGATGGCAGATGAAGCAGATAAGGCTTTGGAGGTGCTTTTGAAACAAAGGGAAGATATTTCCGAACAGATGCTTCATATGGCGGAGTTGAAGGATGAAGCGTCTAGCTATGCTAAGTCCAAAGAGCATAGTAGGCCTACAGAAAGAAGACAGAGAAGAGGAAAGGAGCCTGTAGACTCTGGTCATGAATCTCGAGGCTGACCTCGGGATCGAAGAAGATCAAGAACCCCTACTCCTCCGAGTTCGAAGAGGGCACTCCACCCTATCAGTTCTCGAAAACATGGTCGAAGTAGACAAAGAAGCAGCTCCAGGGAGTACACGCCTGAGAATACAAAGAAGGCACCCCGCCTTGAGTATTCTCATCACAGTGACAGAGCCCCACACCGAAGCAAATCCAGAGGTAGCACTCCCAAGAGTCCACTGAGGGCACACCACCCTATGGATACTCGCCCTCGGAGAAGTTCGTCTAAGGCTGTGCATTCAGGGGATAAAGGTCGATCTACTCAGAAGAAGAGGGGTTCACCGGATAAAGAAGTCTCTTCACAACCTGAAAGAGTAGAGTTTCTGGTTAAGGAATTAAAGGAGCTTCGAAAACAGCTGGCCGAAGTCCACCAAGTAAAGGATACTTCGGGAAAGAAGGCATCTCTTTTTTTCGTGGATATTCTTAAGGAAAAGGCTGATCCTACTAAGAAGTTGCCTCATATGGAAAGTTATGATGGATCTGGGGATCTTTATGACCATAGTCAGACGTTCGACAGACTGGTGGACTACTATGACTTTAGTGATGCTGCTAAATGTCATACGTTCGTTAGGACTCTCCGAAAAGACGTCAGGCAGTGGATGGGGACTTTGCGCTCGGATTCAATTTCATCTTGGACAGATCTTTGTAGTAAGTTCTATGCTCGTTTTGGGAGCAACAAGAGAAGGGGGAAACCTACGAGTTCATTGGCTCAAGTTCGACAATTTTTGAATGAGTCTTTGAGCTAGTACGTGAAGCGCTTTCGCGAAGCAGTTGGCCAAGTGACCGATCTTAATGATCTTCAAGCCGTTGGACTATTTTAGAACGGTTTAGATATGGTGAAGTCAGAGAAGTTGGTAAAGAAGTTGATGTTTCACCATCCGAAGAGTTTAACTGAAGCTTTCGATAAGGCTGAGGGCTACATTGTAGTGGAAGAAGCTATGAATAGCTTATAGCGTCCTTCTTCCGACAGGCTGACGGAGACGGATCGAGATAAAACTGAGGGCAGTCAGAAGAAGGGCGAGGGGAATAATGAGCGCTACGAAGGAGGCTCCAAGAAGTACAACAACAATTGGCGCGCCGGGGAGGAGGTCGTCACTTTATTATGTGACCGTGAAGGTGGCGGGGCGTATACTCAATCCGAACACGGAGGGTCATATTATTCTAGATCAGATCAAAAATTAGCCTATCTTTGAACCACCTCGGGACAACCTTAAACCCGGAGCCGACAATTCTCGCAAGTATTATGACTACCATCAGGCTTCGGGTCACGATACCAACGATTGCTATAGTCTAATGGATGTTATTAAAAAGGAAGGTTCAAGGTGGTGCCCTGGTTCAGTATGTAGCAAGAAGAACGCCTCCACAAGCCCAATGAGGGAGGAAAAGGACACATTGAATCGCCACCAAATTAACTCAACTGCGTTGCCGGCTCTGAACACCGAAATAAACATGTAGTAGATGTCATTACTGGGGGTACTTCTAGAAAAGTTATTGGGAAGAAGCGTCGAGGATACCTGGATTTGGTTATGTCAGTGGCTGGTACACTCCCGAGGACTAACAGACCTTATCCAGGTACGGTAATCTCCTTTACTGACGAGGATTACCCTTCGGAACCCATCGAACCCCGTGAAGGAGCGTTGGTGATAACTGCACAAGTAGGTTCGATGGACATGAAGAGGATGATGATAGACAACGGGTCTTCTGTGGATATTCTGTACGCCCATGCTTATCATAGGATGCATTTGGATGGGCGAAAGATGGAGGTCGGGCAGGAGGCTCCTTTATATGGATTCAACAACGATCCAGTCAAAGTAGCAGGAACTATTGAGCTACCGGTTATCTTCGATACTGCTCCACAACATGTAGAAATAATGTGTAGATTTTATGTTGTGCAAGTAGATTCGACTTATAACTCCATATTGGGTAGACCTACTTTGACTGCTCTATAAGTTGTGACCTCAATTCCTCATTTCAAAATCAAATTCCCAACGGCTCATAGAGTTTGTGAGGTGGTAGGGGATTTGGATTTGGCTAGGCGTTGCTATCGGAATGTTGTGATTGCTTCAGGAGTAGGAGTTAATAAGCAGAAGCAGACTATGGCAATAGAGATTGAGCCTTTTACCAAAAATAGTTCAGAACCGTTGGTTATGCCAGCAGGGGAGACAGAAGAGTTCTAGTTGATTCCGAGAAAGAAAGACAAGATAATGAAGATAGGTTCAGGTCTACCAGAACATCTCCGGACGAACCTTATAGAGCTCCTGCGATGTTATGCGAATATCTTCGCGTGGGAGCCTAATGACATGCCTGGAGTGAGCCGAAAGATTGCGGAGCATAGATTGGAGGTGGACCCAACAAGGAAGCCAGTTCGGCAGAAAAGAAGAATTTTTACACCAGAGCGACAGAGGATTATTGATGAGGAAATTGCAAAGTTGTTGGCTGCAGATTTCATTTTTGAAATAGATTATCCAGAATGGATGGCGAACGTGGTCCTGGTCCAGAAGCAAAATGGAAAGTGGCGAGTTTTCATCGACTATACCGATTTGAATAAATCTTTCCCTAAGGAATTCTATCCCTTGCCTCACATTGATCAGCTCATCGATGCGACTTCGGGGTATGCCTTACTTAGCTTTATGGATGTTTTTTCTGGTTATCACCAAATTTCCATGTGTAAGAGGATATACCGAAGACGGCGTTCATTACGCATCGTTCGGTATATGCCTATAAGAAGATGACGTTTGGCTTGATCAATGCGGGAGCCACGTACCAGATAATGATGAACTTCGTATTCAGACACCAGCTGGGCAGGAATATGGAAGTGTATGTCGATGACATGATCGTAAAGAGTATGATGGTCAAGAAGCACTTGGACAATTTAGAAGAATGTTTTCAGACAGACCGTCATCAAAATTTGAGGCTAAATCCGACCAAGTGCACTTTCAGTCTTGGTGCTGGTAAATTCCTGGGTTATCTGGTTAGTCAGATGGGTATCGAAGCCAATCCAGAGAAGATCCAGGCTATTTTGAACATGAAGACTCCTCAATCATTTAAAGATGTTCAATGTCTAACAAGGAGGATTGTAGCTTTGAGGAGGTTCATGTCTAAATCGACAGAGAGGTGTTTGCAATTTTTGGATACGTTGAAAGGGCCGAAGAATGAGAAGACGTTCCAGTGGACTTCAGAATGTGAAGACGCTTTCCAAGTAATAAAGACGTATCTATCTTCGGCGCCTTTGTTGGTGAAGCCAGCTCTTGCTGAGCCATTGTACTTGTATCTAGAAGCTAGTTCGTTGGCAGTGGGCGCAGTTTTGGTGCGAGAAGTTGGGGGTAAGCAGCACTTGGTTTACTATGTAAGCCATGTCCTTAGGGATGCTGAAACAAGGTACCCGAACATTGAGAAATTTGCCTTCGCTTTGATGATAGCTAGTCAAAAGCTTAAGCAATATTTTTGTAACAACCCGATATTTTCTATACAAATAAATTAGAAATTTTGCGTATGAATTTTTTTTATTTTAAATATGGGGAATATGTGCCAAGATAATGTGTGTATGTATTTATGTGATATATTTATTACATGAATGATTTTAAATAATTTTATTTTAGAATTATTGATTGTTATAAACTATATTATTATAATAATTAATTTTATAGTAGAAATGTTTTATTTAATTATTTTCCATGAAAATATAATTATATATTATTTAAATAATATATGAAATGATTTTTAGAATTATTATAATAATTATATTTTGATTGTTCAGTGCTATAAATATGTACTGTTTATGTGGACCGATAAGGTTGGTCAATTATGGTGTTATGTGACAAACCCTTGTATTACTGTGTGAAACCCTAATTACAAATTTTAGAAACTAATTTTATTTTATTTTAAACCCTAAATGAAAGCTTCGTAACCTAATTATACATTAGGTGAGACAATTAAATAACCTAAGGGTTATGATAATAAGGAAGGGTTAGTATTTAATATGTATACTAACTTAAGTGGATAATCTTGTTATTTCAAGTGACTAATAATTTTAAACCTATTTCTAGTAAACCTAATTAGGTTATGAGCTAAAGTCACATATATAAGTAATTAAATTTCATAAGATTAGGAATGGGAACCCTAAATAAACAATTTGGGTAACATATATTAAAATTGTTAGACTATGTTTGTTACATGGCCCAAAACAATTAAAGCAGAAGCCCAAAAGAAATAAAATGCAAACCAATACTTAGCCCACTTGATTAAGGGTATTTTAGACTTTTGATTAATCAAATTTGTGCATTAAAATAAAAGCAAAATGGAGGATATAATGGGACAAGGGGGACCGGCCACATTAGGCCATTTAAGGCAACCAAATTATGCTAATCAAGTTCCTTAATTAGTAAGTCTTACACACAAGGACAAGTGTGTCATGCTCCCATTGGTAGAAAATCTACTTAGCACCTTTAACCACATGATTAGGCTTAATTGGAAGAGAAAAGTTGAAGCCTTTTATCCAAGGGACAATAAAAGTATGGGGGATATTAGTTAATCACCCCATTCATTTGCTAGATCATTTGCATTTCTCTTATTATTCTTCTTCTTCTATTTTTTTCTCTCAAGCTAACAAGTTGCAAAGTAAGAGAAAGAGGGGGGAGGTTCGGTTTTGAGAGAGTGAGAGAGGTGTGCTAGTTTATTTGATGCACCCTAAGTTTATACTATACTTTGGTAAATCAAGGAAGGTTGCCACTAAATCAAGGTATAACTTAATCTTCATCTTCTTCTTCTATTTTGTATTATAGCTTGAGTTTTGTTGGGGGTTATGAACTAATACTCAAGATACCCTAGTTCTACATATCATCATGTATGGAACTAAGTATCTTGAGTGTTAGATCAAAGGCTTAGAGGAAGAAAATGAGCATATGTGCTCCAAGGGGTGAAACCTTATTTTTCTTCCACTAAATCTTGTATAACTAAAGTTTTACAACTTGGATTTGTGATCCGTCGAAGGGGGTGCTAGATACATGAGTTATCTAGTAAACACAAGTGGTAGAACACAAATCTAGCAAGTATTGAAGCCATGGGGACTGTTTTCCCTAAAATAGTCCACATATTGTATTGAGGTTATGAAACCCTAAAATAGCTATTGTTCCCATTTTTCTTGAGGCTGTTTTGGTTAGTTGCAAGCCTTTTAAAAATCTGGGAAAAATCACAGAGGTACCTTAAGAAGTTATCTAAGTGTAGGAAAAAGAACAGACGCGTTTCGATTTATAGGTTTTGCGTAATGGCTATTTCCGTAAAGGACTCCTAAATATTAACACTAGAATTTCTCACTGTGTACACACTGGAAAAATCCGAAAGTTTTACAGTAGGTTCATATATGTTATGATAGTATACCCTGAAAAATTTTAGATTTTTCTGGGCAAAACTCAATTTATGAAAAATGAAGCAAGATCCGAGTGTTTTTGACACTTTAAAATTAGTAAATCAATTTCAAAAATTCCAGAAAACTTTGGGGATCATTGTTGGGTCATATACTGTCTAAAACCAGAAAAGAAGAATTTTTCGAATCAGTTTGGTATTTTTCCTAAAAATGATGAAGTTATGAATAAAAGGAAATAAATAGTTAAATGATGTCTTAAATAAGAAAAATGTCATTTTAATGCTTGAATACTCCTAATATATAATATTATGACTATTTTAGTGCATTTTGGTAATTTATAATAAGAAATATTATTTATGACCTTTTATGGATATTAAAAGTCTCATACACTCCATTATTAACGTTCTCAGCAGCCATTCTTAAATACTGTCATAAAACAAGGGTTAATTAAACAAATTAACATATCACATAATATCCCTATTTTATGACTGACCAACAAATAAGCTTAGATAAGACACACTAGCGAAGGATTTACTCATCTCTCCTCCTAGTTTCTATTCCCCGATCTCATGCCAGATCATATCCCTAAGCTTTGATACCAATGCGGCGCCCCCAAAATAGGTATACAACACCCATTCTGAATTCGCCAAATACATGGTACATAAAGCAAACTACAACTTCAATAATACAAATGTCGGTATGAAATACGACAATACATACTGTGAGTTTAAATACAAATATTGTCTTCTAGACAATATCCACACTCAAATAAGTCCTCATTACAATTATTCAAACACTATTTTACAGAAATAGCGAGGACTGCTAAAACATCTTTGTAGAACCATTACTCCATACCCTGACTCGATCCTGCTATGTTCTCACCTCCTGAGAAGAAAAATGGAACAAAAAGGAAAAGGGTGAGGTCAACTAGCCCAGTAAAGAATATTATGACTAAGATAATATACAACAAATTACCATTAGTCTTCAACAGGGAAAAATCTAATAAAACACCTCAAATAGTGCCATGCCTATACTTGCTTGATAACTATTGTTGTAAGAAAACTCCACCAATGGTAAGAACTAGTCCCAACTTCCTTTGAAGTCAAGGACACATAGTCTTGATAAATCTTCAAGAGTTTGAATAGTCCTCTCCGACTGCCCGTCCGTCTGAGGATGATATGTCGAGCTAAATCGTAAATCAGTGCCCATAGCTTTTTGTAAGCTAACCCAAAATCTTGAAGTGAATCTTGGGTCTCGATCAGAAACTATGGATACCGGCATACCATGCAGTCTTACAATCTCGTTTATGTACATACGAGTAAGACGTTCAAGTGTATAAGTTTCTCGTATAGGTAGGAAATGAGCAGACTTGGTCAATCTATCAACAATGACCCAAATTGCATCTATGTCTTGAGAAACCTTGGGAAGACTAGTAACGAAATCCATGGTAATGTGCTCCCACTTCCATTCTAGAATTTCAAGTGGTTGCAATGGACATTTTGGTACTTGATGCTCCGCCTTGACTCGTTGACAAGTTAAACACCTTGAGATAAACTTCGCTATCTCTCTCTTCATATTGCTCCACCAAAATGTATGTCGAAGATCACGATATATTTTGGTACTCCCAGGATGGATTTCAAACGGTGTGTTGTGCGCCTCCATCATGATTTTATACTTTAAATCAGGGTTATTAGGAACACAAAGTCTGGAGTTGACTCGAAGTATTCCTTCTTCATCGATTCTTGCTTCCGGCATAGCACCTTTTTGCACTTTCTTCCTCATACGCATCAGCTCCAGGTCTGTAGCTTGAGTAGCTTTAATTTTATCGATTAAAGTCGGTTCTAATCGTATATTCGCCATCATCACATGGGTCTCTGGAGTCTTTAACTCTATCTCAATCCTTTGTAAGTCATATAAAATGGGCCTTTGCGTTGAAAATAATGCACTCGTACCCACATATGATCTTCAACTCTATGCATCAGCTACTACGTTCGCTTTTCCAGGATGGTATTGAATGGTATGATCATAATCTTTCAACAACTCAAGCCATCATTATTGCCGCATGTTGAGTTCCTTTTGAGTGAAGAAATATTTGAGGCTTTTATGATCTGTATAAATCTCCACCTTCTCTCCATACATGTAATGCCTCCAAATCTTAAGCGCAAAAACGACTGCTGCCAACTCTAGATCATGAGTAGGATAATTCCTCTCATATTCTTTGAGTTATCGTGAAGCATAGGCTATGACTTTCCTATGTTGCATGAGAACACATCCTAACCCTTTGCCTGAAGCATCAATATAGATGACAAATTCCTCCGAGCCAGATGGTATTGTCAGAATAGGTGCTGAAATGAGTCTCCTCTTGATTTCTTGAAAACTCTTCTCACATTCCTCGCTCCAACTGAATTTTGTATCTTTTCGAGTCAGCTGAGTTAATGGAGTAGCGATTCAAGAAAACCCTTCTACGAATCTCCGATAATAACTAGCGAAGCCGAGAAAGCTACGTACTTCGATCACTGATTTAGGTTTCCCCCAGCTTTGAATTGCTTCAATCTTTGCCGGGTCTACCGATATCCCATGATTTGATATCACGTGCCCAAGGAATGCAACTTCCTCAAGCCAGAACTCGCATTTCTTCAACTTGGTATATAGCTTGTTTTCACGAAGCTTTTGGAATATCAGCCTCAAGTGTTGCTCATGGTCTTCACGGGTTTTGGAGTATATAAGGATGTCATCAATAAAGGCGACCACAAAGTGATCCAAATATTCCTTGAATACTCGGTTCATCATATCCGTGAAGGCAGCAGGAGCATTAGTCAATCCAAAAGACATGACTAAGAATTCATAATGCCCGTACCGAGTTCTGGAAGTAGTCTTTGAAATGTCATCAGTTTTAATCTTCAACTGATGATATCCGGAACGAAGATCAATCTTTGAAAAGAATTTGGCGCCTTGCAACTGGTCAAATAGGTCATCAATGCGAGGCAATGGGTACCTATTTTGATGGTGACATGATTCAACTTTCGATAATCAATACAAAGTCGCATACTTCCATCTTTCTTCTTTACGAATAGAACAGGAGCACCCCAAGGAGACGTACTAGGACGAATGAAACCGATGTGTAATAATTCCTGCAATTGGGTCTTTAACTCCTGAAGTTCAATAGGAGCCATTCGATATGGGGCTTTGGAAATGGGTTTTGTACCGGGTTCAAGGTCGATAAAAAATTTAATTTCACGCTCTAGGGGTAGGCCAGGAAGTTTTTTAGGGAATACGTCAAGAAATTTATTAACAATAGAAGTATCTTTCAAATCTGACGTATTTTTGTTTAAATCTCTGACATGAGCTAAGAAAGCTTGACATCCGTTTTTCAATAAATGAATAGCTTTATGGCTTGAGATGACTGTGATTGATTTTAATGGTTTGGTCGCTTGAATTCGCATAATAGGTTGATTAGGAATATGAAAGCTAACAACCTTACAAAAACAATCAATTTTAGCATGATGAGTAGTTAACCAATCAATCCCTAGAATCACGTCAAATACAAGTATTTTTAAAGAAATAAGATCGACAAGTAACGTAGCGATGCGGTTCTGGGATTTGAATCAAACAAGACTTATAAACAATTGGATGTAATGAAGGTTTCTCCCAATCTGGAGTTTCAACCGATAAGTCAAAGTCTAATTTCTCTGGAGTCAAATTTAAACGTTGAGCGCAAGTAGGAGAAATAAAAGAATGGGTAGAACTGGTATCAAATAAGGTATAGACTTCGCTAGAGTTTATGATAAGCTTACCCGTGATTACCTCGTTCGGGTTTGTTGTTTTCTGGGAGGTTACGACAAACGCTCTCCCTTGAACTACCGACTTTGACTTTTCTGGGACAGCCTTTGGTGCCTCCATCCCAGCTGGACTTGTCTTTGGTGCACGACAAAATTGGGCTAGGGGAGCTTCTCTTCCACAATTATAATACACTTTGGACTGCATCGCGCAGTTTGGACTGATATGTCCCTCCCCTCCGCATTTAAAGCATATGATAGGTGGTCATTCTCCTTCCTTAACAACGGTCTTTGGTCTTTGCGTCTTTCCATCATTGTTGAATCTCCTTTTCTTAAAATGTCCATTTTTACTGTCTCGGCCATGATTACCACCGAAGTGGTTACCATTTCTGGCAAGTTAATTCCCTCCATATTTGCTATCACCGCTTCGATGACTGCTACCACTGGTATTATCATTTTTTCGGCTGCTTTCTCTTGGTTGAGTTGACTCGTTATCGCGCTCCAATAACTGAGCCCTATTAACAACATCTGAATACAAACACAGTTTATGAGAAATTAGATATTGACGTATCTCGGGTTTCAAACCACTTAGAAACATCCGCGTCATTCTCTCCTTATTGTCAACCAAGTGAGACGCAAACCGGGACAACTCGGCAAACTTAGCTTTGTACTGCGACACGGTCATATTGTTCTGCTCCAACTTGATGAACTTTACCTCTTTCATGTGACAAATACTTTCGAGAAAGTACTTATCGTTGAATAGTTCTTGGAACTTCTCCCAATACATCTTCGATCAAGAAAGTTGAGTACGCTTTCTGGATTCCCACCATGTCCGCCTCTCCTCGCAACATAAAGGTGGCAAATGGAACCTTTTGCTCCTCGGAGCATCCCAAAACATTAAATATCTTGGTGATCTACTTTATCCACACTTTCGCCTTAAGTGCTTTTGGCTCTCCAATAAACTCCGGTGGTCCTAGCTCCTTGAACTATTTAGGGACCGTCCGAGAGTTTCCAGTGTTTTCACCTAAATTTTGGACAGGAGCCGCTCTCACCTGATGTTGCATGAATTGCATAAAGCCTCTGAACATTCCATCGTTCATCATTTGGTTAGGATTGTTGTTTGCATGAGGATTATCGCCTTCCTGATGCACATTATCCTGATTATTGATTTGTGGAGACTCAACAGTTTCCTGTGCTCCATTGCTATTCTCAACATTCTCGGATGTCATTTTCAAATACTGCCACAAAACAAGGGTTAATTGACATGTCACATATTATCCCTATACTCTGACTGACCAAATAAATACCAAATAAACTTAGGTAGGTCATACTAATGCGAAGGAATTCCCAAAATCTCTCCCTCCTAGTTCTTGTCTCACATCTCACCAGGATCATATCCCTAAGCTTTGATACCAACCGTGACGCCCCAAAACAGTATACATCGCCCATCTTGGGTTGCCAAATACATGGTATAAAATTCAAATACAACTTAATTATACAACAGTCGTGTAAAATACGACAAAATATAATCTAAGAGTTTTTAATAAGAATATTGTCATCTAGACAATATACAAACTCAATGTAGTCCTCATTACATTTATTGTCACACTATTTAATAGAATAGTGAGGACTACTAATGCTATCATCTGGACCGTCACTTCGTTCCCCGACTAGTCCCGGCTACGTTCTCATTTCCTGAAGAGAACAGTGAAAGAAAGGGTGAGCTCAACTAGCCCAATAAGAAATATTATGACTAAGATAATGCAAAATAATTTACCGTTAGCCTTCAACAGTGTTAAACTAATAAAATAGAACAAACATCAATTTTTACTACAGCAGAACAAGCAATCCATTAGAAGAGTCAAGTAGAGAATAAAATCTACTATCTTCTATGATTGAAAAGGTTTTTCATCACTTTTATTTGCTGAGACTCAGCTTAATAAATAAACCACATCATCCCTGCACTACGGTCAAGGATATTCATTAGTATCACGACCATAAATTATCTATGCACTACGGGTCAAGGATATTCGTGTATTCATCAATGGTCATGATCATGCCAACAACTGTCCATCAATGCACTACGGGCCAATGAGGACTTTTAAAACATCATTTGTAACATTATGGTCATGATTATACCGAATAATCCCTGGTCATAATCATACCAAGTCCATCTATGCACTACAGGCCACAGATGACTTTCAACATAATATAAACATGAGGATTGTGACGAACGAGATTTTTATAAATTAATTTTAATATTTATTGAATTAAATAAATATTTTCGATGATTTAATTATTAGATTAAATAATTATTTGATGCAATTGTGGTAGATTAATTTAATTATGTGTTACATTTATTAAATTAATGTAGAGAATATTTATTATTCAAGTACGTATTTATATGAGCTTATTGAATTAAATGAAATATTTAATTAAGCATGATGTTATTTTAATTAATTTAATTATTAATTAGAGAGTTAATAATTTGAAATTATTTATTAATGAGAAAATTATTTATGTGACTATGTGAATTTATGAGAAATTATTATATTTTATTTAAAATATATTAAATAAAATATTGAAGTTTTTTATAAGGAGTGTGACATTAATTAAACTATAGTATAAGAAGTTTATCAAATTAAATGACTTTGAATCAATTATGGGTTGCCAAACAAGGCCCTAGTAGTGGTTGGATGCGATTACCCATGACCGGATAATCTGACCACTTCAAGGCCGCTTCTTCTTTTTAATTCAGATCGTCTTCTTTTTATTATTATTATTCTAAGTCTAGAAAACATAACAGAGAGAATTCAGAGAGAAAAGTTAAGAATTTTGAGTGTGTGATTGAGAAGAGTTTCAATTCAGTGTTTAACATTACACTCTACGCTCTGGGTAATTTCTCCAAACCCAATTTCTAATTCACGTCATTAGTTTTTATAAAAATGGCTTTCATATATTTTGTAAAATCTCAGTAATTGAAAAAGGGTTTGATTATGAGTTTATATATGGGTTAAGATATATCAAATCGTATTTGATTATATATATATATATTATGTGAATTATCATGTCATCAGTTTCATAATACTATGAATTGCTATTTCAAAAATTTACAGAGTATGGGTTTTGGCCTTATGGCCTTATACGCGATATTTTATGTATTGATCGTATATTATCCCTAAATTTTACACTCGTATATTATTATGCATGTTGATACGAAGAGACCAAGCCTTAAAAGAACGGATTCGGTGTTATAACGAATCCGTAGTGTTAAATTTTATGTTTTTGTTCAAAATCTTCAAGAACATCAAGAATAGTACAATTTGCATAATTTAATTCTGTGATTATGTGTTTTAAATGGTTAAAGTCGTTATATAAATGTTGGGTTATGTTTATGCATGAATTACACCATATGGGTATGTCTAATTTGAATAGAAAATAAGAAATTGAAGAAATTGGCATGTTCTGCGATTTTTCATGACGCCATTTTCAGAATCTGATACGCCATAGCATGTACTTGTACGGCCATTTCTACTATTTCAGCGCATACAACGCCACCACACCGCAGTGTCATATCTTGAGCCCACGGTGCTACAAGCCAAGACAGCCTAAGAGTCCCATTATGATTATATCAAATATTGACAATGTGAAGACTAAGTGTAATAATGAAATATGCATACCACTCTCCGTAAAGTTCGTAAATGAGATTCTTAAATTGATTAAGTCTAACAATGTGTTAGTAAATTAATGTAATGAACATGTAAACATGTTAGAAGTATAATGAGATGTAAATTAGATGTTTAACATGTAAATAACATAATTACATGTGGATTGAGTTATTAAATACATAATTAGTTTGTTATCCATGAAGTACAAATTATGTGACAATGTGATAATTTGACTAAGTATAGTCATAACCAAAGTTTAGACAAAGAGAATGGGTTTATGATGATTAGTTAAGTTATAATTAACTGGTATTGTGAATGTGAATGGTATGTAGGATTAAATTCAAAGAACGTGCTTAGTTAAAGTGTAATCTACGCACGAGGCAAGTTTCCTAACCCTACTTATCATTATTGTTCAAGTTTATTATTTACCCCGAGTAAATTATCATTACTATTATTCAAGTTCAAATGTTATATTAAAGATTTATTTTCTTTTCAAAGCATGATTCAATTATACAATAATTGTTCTATTGTATACTTCTTGAGATTATTATTCGAATTGAATATCATTATTGTTGAACCTTATTAGACTAGTGAACTTTATTGATTCAACTAGTCTTTAGTTGATGAACGTTTTAAATTTCAGAACCCTTATTGAATTATCCAAACCAAACTTCCTTTGGTGCGGACTCGAATGTCAAATCGAGATGAACAACCTGCAAAGGGATTTACTTATCGCGTTAAGCGTTAAGATATTGTGCATGCATGATGGTACTAAGTAATCGATCCCCCTAAGTACGAGTAGAAAGGTCCAAAGTCTTATGACTGTTAAAGGTTTCAAGTATAACCCTTGATAACCTAGGACATAGTTCAAGGTCTTATGACCCTCAAAAATCTTTTGATTCTTGCTATTCATTCTTGATTCAAAAGTTGAGATTTTATTTCAGAAGTTATTATTTCTCTCGCATGTTATTATACTGTTATTTCATTATTATACTTGTGGGCAATAGTGCTCACTCTTGCTTAATAATAACATTGCAGTTAAGAACAAAAGAACTGATGAACCTTCCACTAGTAAGGGAAAGGTCAAAGTTAGTAAGTGATGAAGACTTGTTATTTTATTAGATGATGTAATTATGTTTAAGACTTGAGTTAATGATGTTGTTAAGACTTATTTGTTTATGATTCCGCACAGATGTTTAAGGTTAGTTTAACCTGGGATTGTATTATTATTATTCAGATGTTGAAACCCTTAAGGGGAAGATTTTTATTCTATCTATTGCATGGCTTGCATTTATTTTGGGTAGATAGATAGATGACATTTGTACAATGAACACCAAATCCCGTGGAATTGAAGTACCCGGATTTGGGGGTGTCACAAGGATGATGACAATGATATAAGAATTCAATAAAACAAGTTCAAGAATTAATTTATCCAGGAACCGATAACGTCCAAATTGTCAACATGATATCGCTTTGTGGAGTAAAATTCAAGAATGCTCGTAAGAATATTTCCATGAAAAGATCTTTGGATGAAACGCAAATATCAAGGATATTCCACTAATTTCATGGAGTATAAAAGCCAAAACTTTAACCAACTAAGTATAATAAAGAATGGAATAACAAAAGAATTCACCAGGCATGCGATAGACCGCATAGAATTTGTTATTCCAATGTAATAATAAATAATGGAACTCAAATCATGCGTAACGCATTACGACATGATATTCCAACTGAATAATAAAGAATGGAATAATAGAAGAATTCACCATGCATGTGATAGACTGCACAGACAGGTTATTCCAACAGAATAATAAGTAATGGAACCAGGTCATGCATAATACGCACAGACATGATGTTCCAACAAAATAATAAGGAATGGAATAACAGAAGAATTTCACAATGTATGCGGTACTTCGCATAGACAGGTTATTCCAACAGAATAATAAATAACGGAACCAGGTCATGCATAATTCGCAGACGAGGATGTTCCAAATGTAATAAAAGGGATGGAATAACAATAGCTCTCTTCAAGAACACAAAAGAAATAATACCCCTTACCTTAGAAAAACTGAATACTGGAATAGTGAGGTAGCAGACTTCTCTTCTTCTTTCTCTCTATAATTTCTCTCTATAATAATTGCTCTAAAGCTTTTGTGAATTGGTGATAAATGAAGGAAGAATGAGCTTCTATTTATAGAAAAATATAGTTTCGATAATTGTACGTTTTGGGCTCAAATATTACAAATTATAATACCTTCCTCTTTTTTTTCATTTTTAATTTAGTCCTGCAAGTATTAACAAACTTGTACCACCTCCCCTAATAGTAAATAATGTGAATTAATAGTTCATTCATATGACTCAATAGTATAATTACGTGAAAAAACTAATTACAGTATAGTACCTTCAACTATACCTCCATTTTTAACTTAGTCATGCAAGTATTATCAATCTTGCACCAACTCCCCTAATAGTACAAGACTGTGATTCAATAGTACACACATGTGAACAAATAGTTATATAAACATGTGAATTAGTAGCAATTAATTGCTCATTTATCCGATAAATTACCCGACTTATCAATATAACCCCGCACATCAATTATCATCTAATAGATGTCGATTTCCACTAACACTAATAATCCCAACACAATGGAACTATCAAATTCATCTTTAATCAACACAACTTATTCATCATTAATATTATAACTCACAATATTTAACAACCAGGTCGTTCCCAGAAAAGAGGGGGCTTTCCGATAAGGGTTTCTCCTTATTGACGCGCAATTAGGTGACCAAACCTCTCCTTGACAGAACTTCTAGACATTGTCAATATTGCAAATAATAATATGAATAACTTTGTCGTCTCAATTATTGATTTAATAATAATAAATATATATAGATGATACTGTGACAATAATTGAATCAATAATATGAGAGAGATATGATGCAAAGAATTCTCGCAAAGTTAATAATTGAGTATAACTGAGTGACTTCTCACGTAAACATCAATAATCAATACCGCAGTATTACTACTATGCAACCACACGACATCGCACTTTTTACTAACGGTAGTTCAACAGCTTTTAACGGTAACACTTTCAATAAGTTAATTTTATAAAAGATAAGTCTTTCATTTTCTAACTACGAAAAATTCTTCCGTTGTGGGGTCCACCAATGATTGTGTCGCCGCATTTAATATTTCCTCGTTAAAACGAATATTCCCAATTAATCTAATATTATATAACCACTTACTTACTTTGCAAAATTTGTAAATATTATCCACAACTATAACATTATATCAAATGCACACCATAATATTCAAAAATATATTTCGAGAAAATTATTCTTTATTCATAAAAGTTGGGGTCTTACAAAAGGTATCAAACTAACCTTTATACTAAATTAGGATGTTTTGTATTTAGTCTTTGTAAAATTAGGTTTTCATGATTGTGAATTTATATGCATATATGGTGTTCATATGTTTTCATGTATACGCTTACATGAGATTTTTATAGTTGTTCAAAGGTTTCAATTCACAAAGATATGATGAACATGATGAAATCATGTTCATAGTGTTTGATTATGAGTTATATGGTTGTTCTAGCAATTCAATCCATGTAATTTTGATAAACAAGAGGAATTGTGTTCATAATAATTTTCTATGAATTAATTTCTGAAAAATGGCTTTTTAAACTATCAAATTGATGTTTGGTTATGATTTATTGTTGAAATTGATCATGTATTATGTTAGTATGTTAAGAATATGAGTTATCACAATTGGAATTACTTGAATTGGTTTAAAAATGAATTTACAGCGAAGAGTTTCCTTATGAATGTCAAAAGAAGAAGAAAGAAGAGAAATAGTGAAATTAAAGGTTGTAATCTTTGATGTTTATGTTGTTTAAGTGGTTAGAAACATGTTAGAAACATTAGTTTATGTTTCTGTAAACATATTACACCTTGGGTAGGTTGGTATGGTTGTTAGAAAGGAGTTTGTAGGCCTAATTTGGTTTTCTGTAGTGTTTGGGATGAAATATCGCGAATTAGCAGAAGGACCCCCTTGGTGGGACCCCTTATATACAAAAACCCCGCTCCAGCCATTGGGGGGGTAGTTAATAGCCGAATTTTGGAAAAAAAAATTTGACCGGACATGTTTTACTAAAATGAACATAACCTTTTCATACAAACTCCGATTGAGGTGATTCAAGATGATCCGGAACGAGGACGAGTAGACCTATAACTTTTATTCTATAAGGTCTCCAATTTGAAATAATTATGAAGGGTCAAAATGGTCATCTTTAGAACTGTTATGTTTTCAGAGGCAATCGGAGGGCGTCGGGCATGCACGTATGCTAGTGTAGTGCTCTTGACGATAAAAGATATTTTTCTAAGTTATAAAACATGAATGTTAGTAAATATAATGATGCTTAACATTAATATAATGATGTATTAGATAAGTTATAGAAGCATAGTAAGCATACACAAGAGAGGCAAATCGGGCGTGTGACGAATAAACGTCGAAACGCCGTGATAAGTGTTAATGAACGTAAAAAGTGTTTTAAGCCAAATGAAATGGATATTATAAAATATGAAATAGGTTTAATATAAAAGCAATAATGATTCCTAGCAAGATTTAAACACTTGAATGAATTTTGAATATTACATAAGTCGAAAACTTAACACAATCTAATTGAACATTGTGTGCTAATTAATAGGAAAGATTATGAGATGTGGAGTAGAGTTTACATTACAATTACTATGTGTTGTTATGTGACTAATAGTTGATGTGTATGATTATATAATTGTGTAGGGCACGTGAAGTGCAGATAACTGTAAGCTGTTAAACTGTTATTGGTAAACAACGATCAAGACAAGTCTTTCAGTTCCTATTTGTTATGTGAAATTGATGATGAAATGTTTTAAATATTTGTTGCAAAGAGCATGATGTGTTCTATATATATTGAAAGTATGAAACGTTAAAGTCAATTTATGACTATGTTGATTGAATAATGAATGTTAATTGAGTAAGGAACTCAATCTTCATACTTGTTATATGAAATGTAGCATGTATGTTGTGTTAGTCCAATGTTTATGAGATATATGTTGAGTATGTTATTATGTGCTATGTGATGCATAAAAATTGTTAGATTTTGCTGGGCTGTCGAGCTCAACCTTGCAAATAATCATTTTTGCATGTTAAAGATTTAAGGTAAGGATATGTGCTACGTGAATTATAGAGATCCATATTCACGAAGATTACTTATGTTTTATGGGAAATGTATTTAATATTTTGAATGTAACATGTTGTTGAATTGTAAGTTGAGCTATTTGGTGTATATGGATATCTATTTATGATGTAAGACTTTGTATAGTCATTTTGTTGTAACGATTCATGATATAAATTTGAATCGAAGAGATGTAATGTAAAGGTTGCGATTTAGGGCAATAAAGAAGGAAATGTATAAAAGTTTTAAATATTCCACATTTTTAGTGATTTTAATATCGAATAATGCTGTAAAGATAGATTAAATTTGTATTGTTAACGATCGAGAAGAAGAATATTATTGTATGAATTTTTGGGATGTTACATCACCGCTGTTTATCTTCATCACCGCCTCCTCTCTCTTCCCCTTCATCCTCCTCCTCCGCGGCGAATCTCCAGAAGTCCTTGGTTGTGCCGCCGTTACATCGCCCTCTCTTCCCTTTCATCATCCTCCTCCTCCGCCGTAAATCTCCGGAAGTACCTGAGTTACTGTTCTAAATTTTTTTTTTGACGATTTGGTTACCCACAAAAACTAAAATGGCTACATTTGTATGAAGGTTTGGCTACCAGCTACATCACATTAAAAATAAATTTGTAACCTAATAAAATTGAATTGATTACCTTTGTCTGAAGGTTTGGCAACCAATTGCATGAAGCTTTGACTGCAAACTGCATCACATTCAAAATAAAATTGGTAACCTAATAAAACTAAATAGGTTACCTTGGTATGAAAGTTTGGCTACCAACTGCATCACATTCAAAATAAATTGGCAACCTAATAAAACTGAATAGGTTACTTGCACTATGGGGAAAAAAAATTCAGGAGGCGGTAATGGAAACCCTCGTTTCTGGCCGGTGAGAAGAATCTAGTGATTGAATTGAGCCCATCGCGATCTCCACCACCACTTTGCCCATTGATTGGAACCCACCACCACCGCCTCCACCGGAGGGAAACGAGGCGATCACAAAAGCACGGTTGTCGCGACCACCACCGGAGAATCCGGGTTGGTGGTAATTGGTAGGAGGGCTACGAAGGTTGTGGTGGTAGTTCACGGTGGGGTCATCATCGGAGGAACGAGAAGGGCTCTGCCTCTGAAAGTTGTTTGAACTGGGTTGTTGCTGTCATGAGTTAAATCTGACGACGAAAAGGGGTTCTCATGGAGACTCTCTCCTCGTCTTCGCCTTTTAATGCTAATTTAAAGATGACAGAAGGAATGTAATATGTAGAGATATTAATTACTTAATTTAATAATTACTTAATTTAATAAGTAAATCAATACTAATCCCCTAAATTAAGAAATTCTAATTGCATACTAATTCCCTAAAATAAGGAATTCTAATTGCACTAATATTGTAAATAAATATAAAAAGTGTATTAATTATATAAATATTTTATGAATGCACTATTGTTGTAATTTTTTTCAAAAATGTAATAGAATATGTAATTCATCCTAGTTATTATAGGGTGAAGATAGGTTGGATCAATTAATATTTTTATTTGATAACTATCAACCCAAACTCATTTAACATTGACGGAAATGAGTTTTCACCCACCTTGCCGGCTCTAATTGTTGTTTTCTTTTTGTAATGGTCTTATCATCCATTTTCATGTATGTCATAATTCCTTTGGTCATCGATTCTTCTTCAAAGGTAAATATGAAGGCAAAAAGAATTATTTGTGTAATAATCCAATTTTTGTTAATAATTAAATATTAATTGATTTTAATTTATAAAAGTGTAATTGAATTGAAAAAAGGTAAGTTACTATTTGTTTTCTTTCTTCCTTGTTTCGTTTGGAAAGTTTAATTTTTTAATAAATAATTAAATAATTAATTTAATTAAAATTGAAAAGTCCATTAGTGTTTTGGTAAATCCTATATTTGTTTACTATTTGTATTTAAAGAGTGGAGGTGTAGCCCTAATTCTATTCTAATTTTATTAGTTGAATTCCTGATCAGAATACTTATACACACTGTAGTCCATTAGAAAAATCATAATGATTTCATCCGATATCAGAATTGAGTGAATCCAAAGCCTATTTCTTCAGTTTTTCGTCCTCTACAATTGTGAAGAAAGAGGAAAAGTTATTTGATGTCATTTTCATGCCTTAAATTGATGAAAACCGCAACCTATCCCAATTCCCGTCACTATTTTCATTCCTAATTTTGAAAATTCTTCACTCATTCATATTAACTCCGAATCAAGGGATTATTGAGCCTATTTCTTGTATCTTTTTAAGAGCTACAATTTTCGTGAAGATATGAAGAGATTTTAAAGACTTTAAAAGACTCGAAAGTCATATTCTTTGTTGATGCGTATTGAAGAAAGTTGAACAAGGAAGGTAAATATTGTTTCATATTTTGATTTTAAGCTTAGTTATAAGGATTTTTGAATTAGAGATTATTTTTAACTAAAAACAAAGATATGGAATTAGATATCATGATAATCGAAAAGAGGAGATAAATTTATATTAAGGAATATAATTTGATTGAATGTAAGCGTTAAAATCTAAAAATCAGTTTCTATACTAGATATAAACCCGCGCGTTGTGGCAGAATTATTCATTTTGTTAATAATAAATTTATACGTGCAATTAATAAATTAAAATATATAATAAGAAGATGATATATTGTTGTGCGATGATCAAATTTTGGTAACATATGTTACATAGTGCGCAAATACATATTCAAGTATAGAATTAATCTGATCACTAAACCCTAGGACATTATATAACAGTTGTGTATATATATATATATATATTATTTTCTTGATAAAAATGTTTATAATGTAATCAATAGGTTTAAAAATGGGCACCTCTTTCATTCTAAAGCACTAACAAATATTTAGAAAATGTAATGCACAATGTTATCGAGTTGTTATATTGATATGATTGTTAGTGGCATATTTGAAGTATGTTACACATTACAAAACCTCACCATGCCTCAAATATCTGACACATGTACTTGATGCAATTTAAAGAGTCCATATCTCATATACGCTTACTTGCACCAGAATTCAAACATCCAAACGAAAGGGGAAACAAATTAAGAATGTTTGAGTTTCGGTTTTAAGGCCTTAAGGGAAATTACATGTTAAATGCGAAAACTGAAAAGCACAAGCATTAATAATTATGTTGGATCTTCATATCAAACAAACACCATGTCCAAAAATATAGCAGTATAACACCGTGTCATACATAACACAATGTTATACTTAAAAAACGAATTCATTGCCTCATGATTAGTTTTTATCCATTTTTGGAAATTGTAGAGGCACCACAGTATTACCATAATTCCAAATAAAAAACTATTAATGATGATAAAAATGATTTACCGGATTGCTAGTACTTAACAAATCATGCAAAGCCATAATCTAGATAATAGAATGCAATAGATGAAGAAGCCATATGTAAGACCCCAACTTTTATGAATAAAGATATAATTTTCTCGAAATATCTTTTTAAATAATAAGGTGTGGATTTGATATAATGTTATAGTTGTGGGTAATATTTATAAATTTTACAAAATAAGCAAGTTGTCATAAAATATTCGATTGGTCGGGGAATATTCGTTTTATCAGGGAATATTCGTACGACGACACAATCATTGGTGGACCCCACAACGAAATTTCTGTCGAAATTAGAAAACGACAGAAATAACTTTTATAAAAATAATGGCAAAAGTTTTACCGTTAAACTATTGAAATACACGATGATAAAAGCACAGTAATACGTGTGGTTGCATAGTAGCACACGATATTGTACAATATCTTTGATTATTGATGCTTACGTGAGAAATCACTCAGTTTTATTCAATTATTGCCACCATAATTGCTGCATAGTATCTCATATTATTGATTCAATTATTGTCATAATATTTTATATTATTAAATCATTAATTGAGACGACAAAGTAATTCATATTATTATTTGCATTATTGACAATGTCTAGAAAGTTCTGTCGAGAAAATGGTAATTGCGCGCCAATAAGGAGTGTAGACACTCGAAAATTTTTGCATTCCTGTTACTAACCTTGCAGGAGGGCAAAGTCGTCTTCCAAAGATAACCCTGGAAGTCAAGTTATCACAGTCCTGGAGATAACCCCGGGATACTCAGTCATTTCAATCTCGGAGATAAGCCCGAGATATTCAATCCAGTCCCGTAGACAACCCCGAGATACTCATTCTGTCCAACCCAGAGATAACTTTGGGAGTTTCAGTTTCAACTTCGGAGACAACCACGAGGGATGCAGTTCCAGTTCCGGAGACAACCTCGAAATCCTCAGTTCCATCTAGGAGACAACCCCGAGATCTTTAGTTCCAATCCCGGAGACAACCCCGGGAGATACAGTTCAAACCTCGGAGATAACCCCGAGGCATGCAGTTGCAGTTCTTGAGATAACCGCGAAAATGCTTATTTCAACCTCCAGCAATCAGCTTCAACACTCGGTGTTAACCCCGATGCACTCAGTCCCAAACCTGGAGATAACCCTAGGAGGATATGTACACCTCAGAGACAACCCTGCAGACATTCATTTTTAGTTCATTAGTCAAATTTTCAACTTCCTTACTTAGATGGTTAACTTTGTTGAAAAGTATTTTGTTAAAACTGTCTAAGTAGTCATTTTTTGCAATCAAAATCTTTTCATCTTTACATGATGACTCTTTTTTAATTTCTTTCCTTTCATCTATTAATGAATCTACTTAACTCATTAATGTATTAACTAAACCTTTTAAGCATGCATTCTTTTCTTTTAAATTCTTATTTTCTTGCTCTAATGAATTTAGTTCATTAAAAGATACCTGATTAGAGTCACCTTTGATTCCCACGAAGCATACTTGTGCTATCTCATCTTTAGCATCGATCTCCACTTCGGATTCCCCATCACTCCAAGTAACAAGGACTTTGTTCTTCTTGTTGTCTTTGTAGTTTGTCTTCCCTTTGTTCTTTAATTGAAAACAATCTTTCTTGAACTGACCAGGACGTCCAAATTCGAAGCATGTCTCTTCAGTTTGCTTTCCTTTAAACTTATTTGAATTGAAAGTGTTTCTTCTCTTGTTCTTCCTTTGTAGTAGTCCCTTGAGTCTTCTTGACATCATGGCTATTTCTTCATCTTAATCATCATCAAGTTCTTCCTCATTATCTGTAGTAACAGCTAAGACTTTTCTTCGAGGAGTTTCCTCATCATCATCATATCTCTTTAACTGATGTTCATATTCTTCTAATTCACCAAACAGAGTTAAAGTGTCCATGGAAGAAATAATAGCAGAATATTGAAGAGTAGTGATTTTAGAAGCAAACCTTTTGGGCATAGCCCGAAGTAACTTACAGTTGATCTCACTTTGAGGAATAGTCTTGTCCAGCAATTTCAATGAATTTATAAGGACTAGAAATCTTGCTTGAGCTAGCTTAATGATTTCATCTTTTTTGAGCTTGAACATTTCATAATCGTACATAATCATGCTTAGCTTGACTTCTCGTACTTTGGAGGTACCTTCATGACTTACCACTAGAGTATCCCATATTTCTTTAGATGTGTTGCATGAGGAGACTTTATCTATCTCGGATTGTACCATGCCGCTGAGAAGTGTGTTCATTGCCCTTGAATCATATGAGAGGTTTTGGTTGAATCCATTTCTAGCAGAGTCTTTGGTGTTCCATCATCTTTTTCGTGGAATAACTGGTCCATTCTCAATAACCCACCATTCCTAAAGATCTCTTTTAAGATAGATCCGCATTTAAAATTTCCAAAAATTGTAGTTATCGGTTCCATGCAGCAGTGGTGGTCGGTTGGTTGATTGACCTTCTTGATTGTTGTTCCCGAACTGTACCATGTCAGAGTCTTTCCCTACAAGTCACCTTTAAGACCAAGATAAGTAGAGTCAAGCTTTGATACCAAATGAAATTTAAATAGGCACACTTAGAAGGGGGGGTTGAATAATTGTTCGAACAACTATGGTCGATTTTTGTTTTACTTCAAAACTTTTTGCTAATTTCAAATTATTTTGAAATACTTAATTTGGTTTCCTTAAAAAAACTATTTAAATACTTTAGAATTTAGTATGCTAAAATAATCAAATATATATCTTAAGTTTCAGAAATTCTTGTTTATATATTAACTTATTATATTAACCTTAATTTTTGTTATCAATAAAATTAATCACAAACAATTAAATGAACACCGAGAATTTTTATGTGGTTCAACTACTACCCTCTATAATAGTAGCCTAATCCACATCCAATACCAACTAGTATTGGAGACTCACTTTATTTATTTCTTTATAAATAAACACTGATTACAAAACAGATTCTTACAACAATTAATTTTTCTTGAGCACTCTTGGTTTTTGTGCACCTATGCACTCCTTAAGCACCTTTACTTCCTTGAACCTGTTTGTAAATCTTTTCTCTAATCCACCAGGATTAACACCTTTAGACTACACCTAGTCTAAACAGAGAATTAAATACAAATATAGAGGTCTATGATCAATGCAAGAATAATAAATTTAACAGTTAAAGGCTCAACTAAATGCAATGATCAATTAGCACAGAGAAATAATCAATTAAATCTTACCAATTACTAGCTAAAAGATATCAGAATTATAATTGCCCAGCTGTTCCAAATTGCACCAATTAAATCAAGTTGCTCGATAATATCAATAATTCGTGCAAAAAGTATTTCGTGAGTTGTATTTATTCCATACATGACTTATGGTTTTTATAACCCAATAGTTAAAGTATCATTAATTCTAGATTAACATCTGTTCTAATTAACCCCACAAAAATCGGCTAAGATATTGGAACAATCCCACAACGGTAAAGAACAACCTTTTATACTGTTGGAATAATTTAAGACTCTTTAAAAGATAACCCACAAAAGACTTTTGACTTTATCTTTCTTTTTTCAAAGAGAAGTTGGCGTGTAGCAGTAGTTTTTCAGACTTCCTTTTATCTTTCCAATATTCAAGGTATTTAAAGTTCCAAGGTATCTATAATTACTGACTTTAAAAAATGCACACTCACATATCATATCACAAGGACGTGTACCTGCCATCTTTTTAGTTTCTAGGCATGCACATGTAACATATACCATATATCAAGTAAAGAATAAATAAAACATTAACTCCTTTTGTACTTGATAATATAGTAATCTAATCTCAAGTACTTTATTATTTGAAAAAACCTTTTTCATTAGATTTGAATTATATTTCATTTAAGACATATAAAATTAAATGTCAATGATATGTCCTAGAGCCTTTAAATGAAAAGTCAATTATTATGCAATTGACCTTACACTTTTGTTTCCTAGTGAAGACAAACTCTTCAACCATGAATATCCCACCAATGTTCTTTATCATCAGATACCTGAAATGCCATAAAATAATTTAGCATACGAACAATTCATCATCAAAACTTAAGGATGAAATATGACTAAGTCAACATACTCTTATTCACGTTGAAATTTCACAGTAGTGTGTATGCGGATAATCATTTAAGTGGCTTTTATTAACTAAATATATATATATATATATATATATATATATATATATATATATATATATATATATATATATAAATACTTATGTATATATATTATTATTATCGAGTTATCTCGATTGAGCTTGAATATAATATTCGGAGCGTTTATTGCTTTCATATATATATATAAATACTTATATATATCTTGTCATCAAACTCTGTTTGATTGAGCCTAAATTTTACATCCGGAGCGTTTGCTGCTTTTATATATATATAAATACTTATATATATATATATATATAACCATTTAAGGCGGAAGCAGAATATCAGAAGAAAGAAAGAGGCACATGTAAAATATACAGTCAATTATTAAAATAAAATTCAGTTTATTGATAATTTGAAGCTATGTACAAACAGAAAATAAAAGAACTTACAAAATTAAAACATTTAACTGGAGAAGTAGAGAAGAGGGATTAAGTAGGCTAAACAGCGGTAGAAACTAAAGATTCGCCTGAGAGAGAATGCTCAAAGTCTTTCTAAGTTTCGAAGTCTGCCTAAATGACTGAGTTCGGTTTCCTTTTATAGAATAAGGAAAAGAACTATTACAAATTACAAATGCAAATGTAAATGAAATACAAATGAAATTTAAATTACAAATGATTACAGACAAGCAACTGTTGATAAACAGTGTTAACTTTTGACAAAATACAGACGCATTATTAACTTTTAACCAAATGGCCGACAACTTTTGACTCAATAATGCTTTCGGTGGAAAAGAGAGCATCTTCTGACTATTGCTGTGGATACATGTGACTAGAACTCCTTTCAGTGGAAAAGCAAAAGCTGATGACTGATTGGCAGCCGGAGAAGGTTATTGTTGACGAAGCCAGAGCCAAAAATTACTGTAGACATCAGGCAAATGGGTCCTGAGCATCCTGCAGGTCGACGGTGCCATAGGGATCATACAGACCATCATCTTCTGCAAATTGGCTGGTTGAATCATTCTGGGAAGAAGCTGAAGAATGAGCAGAAGCTTCTTCATGTAACTCATCAATTTTTTTATTGAGGGCTTGAGCAATAAGTTTTAACTCGCTGACGGAGCAATCTTTGAAATCAGAAATGCTACGAGAACGGGAAGAACCTGTAGGACTGGTTTTGACTTTAGGCTCTTTAAACTTTGACTTCTGACCGGAAAAAGGAGTATCAGGAAGACTAATTCTCGGCTCTTTAGATTGACTAGCCGAAGGAATGGCTGTGACTAGAAGAGGAGCAATCGGAGCAACAGGAAATTCTTGCTGAACCTGACTGATGATTCTGTTAATATCAAACTTATCCCACCATTTGATGTAAAAAAAGCGAGAAAGTCGAGGGAGTGGATCGTCAATAATGGCTGGATTAGAAGCATTAGCAGTAGAGGGAGGAGAAACTCCATCTTGCCACTTGAGAATCCAGGGGATTTTATATTTACTGATGAAAAGAAGAGTGAGAGGAATATTATCATTCTTTGGGTCAGGTTTACTATTGTTTGAAAAATGACTGACTTGAACCTTAAGGGGATCAGGAAGGAGGTCATAGGTAGAACCATGCCTATACCACCAAAGAACAAACCAATAAGGGATTGGGCTTTTGAATTTGTGATTAAACTGAATGAACCATGAATGACTATGAGACTCATTCTGGTGAAGGAGAACCCTATACCAGGCATCAATATAATCATAAAAATAGAAGGAATTATTTTGACTGGTGAGATCCATTAGATCGGAGGATTCTTTTACCTCAATCAAATTTGAAAGAAATGCTTAATATACAAAGAATGATAAAGAACTTTGGATTTATCATTATTTGCATAAATAGGTTTGATATTTACTTACTCTGTTTCAATGAGAATGTCCTTATAAAATGCAAGGGATTTATAAGGAGCGAGTGGTTGGAAATGCCATCCATGGGGAAAAAACTGAGCAGCAAGCTTAACTGGGTCATTTTTGGGTTTCATGTATGGTTCAATATGGAATAGATAACTTTCCCATTTGAGCACATGCTCAAAATGAGGATAATGAAATGAGGACGAGGCCTTAGCAGAGAATCTTGAAAGGATCAATAGGTTCAGGTTTATTTACTAGAGCTGAACTGTAAGGCTTGGGAATTGTCCCAAGAACTGTGAATTTATTTGACTGGTAGACAGGGGTAACTGGGTGAGGAATCAGAGTTCCTCTTGGTTGGTTACTTGGGCCAGAAGGGCGACCCGGACCCCCTGAGGACGATGATCCTCTAATGCTCATAACTGAATAGTACCTTTATTGATAAATTCCCGAGTGAGAAAATCAGGAATTGAATTGTTACTTCCTTTAATATATTCAATATCGAAATCAAAAATGCTCAATAAAGCTTGCCATCTAGCGAAAGAATGCTTAGAGGCCAAATTTTCAACATCCTTTTCTAAAATGTATTTGGCTGACTTGCAATCAATACGAACTAAAATTTTTTGATTTAACAAATCACTTTGAAATTTATTAATACATAATACTAATGAAAGTATTTCTTTTTTTAATAATAATCAGATACTTTGGTCGAGTATTATTCCATGCACCGGAATGAAATCGAACAATTTGTTCTGAGGAACTTGATGTTAACTTTTGTTTGAGAATGCCTCCGAAGCCAATATCTGAGGCGTCAGTTTCAACAATCTTAAAGGCTGAATCATTAGAGATACCAAGACAGGGCAATGCCTTGACGTATTTTTTGACTTGTTGGACGACGGAAGTATGAGTGTCGATCCCCAAGGTGAAGTTATCTTACAAACGCTGAAAAGAGGTTTTTGCAAATCTTCCCAGATTCTTGTAAAATTTGCCAATATAATTTAGTGATCTAAGAAATCTCTGCAGTTGGGTTTTGTTGGTTATCTTATCGGGAAACTTGTCAGCGAATTGAATAGCTCGTTCAATTGGCTGGACTTGTCCTCTAGAGATATTAAGACCAAGAAACCTTACTCGACTTCTACAGTCAGTGCATTTGAAGGTCACAAAACAAGACCATTGTCTTTAACTGTTTTGAAGAAAGAATTCAAATGTTTAATATGTTCTTCAATTGAATTAGAGAAGATGAGAATATCATCGATATAGACAACAATAAAATGACTGAAAGGATTTAGAATGTCATTTAAAATATTCTGGAATTCATTGGGAGCATTTTTTAGGTCAAATGCCTGAACATTCCATTTGTAATGGCCGAATGGAGTAGTGAATGTTGTTTTGTACCTATCGTCAGGGTGGATGGCAATTTGCCAGAATCCAGACTTAAGGTTAAATTTACTGAAAATGGTGGCATTACTTAACCTATTAATTAGGTCGTCTTTGTTGGGTAGGGGGTACCTAATCCATTCTAAGACTTTGAACAACTTTGTAATAAATAACTTAATGAATATTGAAAATGTTAGACAATTTTCTGATGGCACTGTCCAAGTAAGCTTTGAACGTACCAAAAGACCAGTCATTATAGAAGATTACTCAAGTTCTTGACCCCTTGATGGTTCAAACAGAAGAACACACTTGAAATCCTTAGTAACCCTTCTATTAGAGACATTAAAATGAAAGGAATTTTAAATCAAGGTCAAGCAAGTCACCCTTGTTATTCCTGTCATCAAAATACTTGAGTTGAAGAAGAAGGCTCCTCTTCTCCAACTCCTTCTGAGTTACCAACCCAATCAGATTTTGATGTTTCTATTAATAATCAATTAAGAGTTATTAAAAAAGATTTTGTTTTAGATTGGGACAATCTTGTGCAAGATTTTAATTCCAAGTCTAATAAAGTAAAAAGGCATTTATTTAGATCCAATCACCCCTCTGAAAAAGAACGTACTAAGATAGTTAACGAGATGGAAAAGATTTGTTGTTAATGAAAAATAAAACATTATGTTTTATGATTGGTATGAACAATATCAAAACAAATGTAATGTTATCACTAAATCACAATGGATTAAAGAAGATAAGTCTAAAGTCTCTTCTAGTCATCCACCCTTAGAGTCTATCTTATTATCGATTAAAAATACATACATTGTTGCCGGCCCATTCAAAATTTTTTGATGGCACTAAAGATGATAAAAAATTATTGAACAACTAAATTTTAGTAATCAATACCTAGCAAATTGTAGGAAAAGCAGGTTGGATAGAATTGAAGAAAAATTTGAAGAAAATATAATTAAAAGACCAGATTCAAAGATTGATCAACCATTTAAAATTACCGAAAAAAGCAGAGGAAAATTAGGATTACCTAATAATGATAAAGATCTTGCCGATTCTATAGATCAATTATTCAAAAATTAAAGTCAAAAATCGAACACGAAATAAGTGGTACTATTGCTATTATTGATCGATTGAATCGATAATGAAAGTAGTAGTCGGTCGATGATCGATCGAAACCATTTGATTCAAGATTTAAATGATCGATTAAATAAATTAACAATCCATAATACCGGTTTGACGAGAAATTGGTACTCTAGACCTCTCCTCCAGATTTACAATTTGAAGAGAAATCTAGATAAACAATTTTTTATTTGACTAATAAAATTTATGAATGGAATATTGATGGATTTAGTGAACAAGAAATACTAAATAAATTAAATCATATATCTATGGTAGCAAATAGCTATTTATCCAAGTTTAACAATATGACTCGGCCGGATATTGTTGAATTATTAGCTAAGCGGTTCTGGTATTCTTAGGTCTTGGTGGGAAAAACATCTCACTTGATACTAGGTTATCTATCATCCATCTTTGTCGAGGATAGGCGGCGCAACAACAACCCCATATTTGATGAGAATATTGGTCTTTGGTCCACTTTGATGGAGTAAATACTTTAATATTTACCATAATAAAACATTTAAGTGGGGAGCCTAGTAACATTCTTGAAAGGATTCACGATCAATTAAGTAATCTCACTTGTCCCACTCTAAGTGATTTTAGATGGTACAAAGATGTTTTTACTTCGAGAGTTATGATGCGTAATGATAGTAATAAACCATTACGGAAAGAGAAGTTTGTCGATGGTTTACCATCATTATTTGCTCATAAAGTTAAATGAAGAATTAAGTAAAAATTTGGGATATATTGATTATGACAATCTCACATACGGAGACATAATCGAGTTATATTCAAAAATAGGATTAAAAATGTGCATTGATTTTAAGTTAGCTAAGCAAGCTAGTAAAAAGACAAAAAAAAGCCAAATATGAGTTAGGGACATTACATGAACAATATGGTTTACCCCTGTTGCTCCCTACTGAAAGCAAGCAGACATAAACATATTGATCCTCACAAAAAGTCACCAACGTCATAAGAAAAAAAGCGAATTCATCATAAAATTAAAAACCAAGATAATTATTATAATAAACCAAAACCTACTGGCGTAAAAATTATAATAAAAACCTAAGTCTAAAAAAATTGATAAGAGTAAAATTGTATTGCCACAATTGTGGGCAAAAGGGTCATTATAAAATGAATGTAAAGTAAAACAGCGAAATTATCTCAATTGAATATTTCTAGTGAAGATCTTGAACATATATTAGAGTTAATGAGAATTGAGAACAACGTTAGTAATGGCGATGGTTCTAGCATCTCATATTCCTCTAATAATAATAATGACGATCAAGAAAATCGAGTAGTGATGTTGAAGAAGTCACTATTTATCTTTGATAAGCTGCATGATGAAAATTGTTGTAATAAAAGAATTAATGTAATTAACAAAGATGATGAAGAAAGTTCTTTGCTAATTGACCTAATCAGTAAAATCACTGATCCTAAATTAAAGGCTCAGTATACGAAGCAGTTAAAAGATTTATTGACTAAAGATAATAGAGATAATGATAGGTTTATTAGAGCTAAAGAAAAACCAATTTTAGCCTTAATAAAACTCTTGAAAGATTTAAATCTCCGATTGAAAGAAGTTACTCTCGAAATTAAATCAAGAAGTTAATAAACTCGAAAGAGAAATTGCTAATTTAAAGTTAGAAGTTTCTAATTTAAGAAAAGATTTTGATAGTAAAAGTCGATCTTGGATCAATGATTCCACATCTAGTGATGAAAATCACGATGAACGAGTCATCTCATCACGGTGCTAAAGATGATCGAGATCTATTTATCCAGGTCTTTCACTTAAAAAATTAAAGATATCACCATTCAAAAATGGTATATATCCATTAATTTAGTTATTGACAAAAACTTCTCAATACAACTTCCTGCCTTGGTTGATCTGGTCTGATTTAAATTGTATTCAAGAAGGTTTAGTCCCACTAAATATTACAAAAAAAACTAGTGAAAAATTAAATTACTGCTAATGGTAGTCAAATGGAAATAAGATATAAATTACCTAAAGTGCATATTTGTCAAGATAATATGTGTTTTAAAACATCATTTGTTTTAATTAGCAATCTTACTGAGATAAGATCATTTTAGGGTTACCATTTATATATTTATTATACCCATTTACTACTAGTAATGAAGGATTAAAATTTGTAAACATTTAGGAAAGAAATAACATTTAAATTTCTTATTAAACCTAAAGAAAGAGATTTAAGATTCATTCGAAGAAGAATCTATTTCTAAAACACTAAATTTACTAAGCGATAAATCTACATTTAAAAAATTTAAAGGAAAAATTAAATATAAAAAAGTTGAAGAAACGACTTCAAAATGAAAATATTGATTAAAATTAATGAGTTAAAAACATATATGAATGACAATCTTTGTTGATTCTCCCAATGCTTTTTGGCATAGAAAGAAACATATGGTTAGGCTCCACTTATGCTAAGGAATTTAAAGAACATTTAATTCCTACTAAGGCCGAACTATTCGGATGAGTCGTGAACAAATGGAACTATGTAAGAAGAAATTAATGATCTCCTTAGTAAAGGTTTAATCAAACCCAGTAAATCCCCTTGGTCTTGTTCTGCTTTCTATGTCAATAATGAAGCAGAAAAGGAAAGAGGCGTACCTCGTTTAGTTATCAATTACAAACCATTAAACAAGGTCTTAGAATGGATTAGGTACCCCCTACCCAACAAAGACGACCTAATTAATAGGTTAAGTAATGCCACCATTTTCAGTAAATTTGACCTTAAGTCTGGATTCTGGCAAATTGCCATCCACCCTGACGATAGGTACAAAACAACATTCACTACTCCATTCGGCCATTACGAATGGAATGTTCAAGCATTTGGCCTAAAAAATGCCCCCAGTGAATTCCAGAATATCTTAAATGACATTCTAAATCCTTTCAGTCATTTTATTGTTGTCTATATCGATGATATTCTCATCTTCTCTATTCAATTGAAGAACATATTAAACATTTGAATTCTTTCTTCAAAGCAGATTAAAGACAATGGTCTTGTTTTGTCACCTTCAAATCTGACTGTTTTAGTCGAGTAAGGTTTCTTGGTCTTAATATCTTTAGAGGACAAGTCCGATGAATTGAGCGAGCTATTCATTTCAACGACAAGTTTCCGATAAGATAACCAACAAAACCCAATGCGAGAGATTTCTTGGATCACTAAATTATATTGGCAAATTTTACAAGAATCTCGGGAAGATTTGCAAACCTCTTTTCCGGCGTTTGCAAGATAACCCCCACCTTGGTGACATTCATTCATACTTAGTCGTCCAACAAGTCAAAAAAACGTCGAGGCATTGCCTGTCTTGGTATCTCTAATGATTCGACTTTTAAAATTGTTGAAGCGGCGCCTCGGATATTGGCTTGGAGGCATTCTCAAACAAAAGTTAACATCAAGTTCCCCGAACAAATTGTTCGATTTCATTAGGGTGCATGGAATAATACTCGATTCAAAGTCTGATTACTATTAAAAAGAAATACTTTCATTAGTATTATGTATTAATAAATTTCAAAGTGATTTGTTAAATCAAAAATTTTTAGTTAAATATTGATTGCAAGTCGACCCAAATACATTTTAGAAAAGGATGTTGAAAATTTGGCCTCTAAGCATTCTTTAAGCTAGATGGCAAGCTTTATTGAGCATTTTTGATTTGATATTGAATATATTAAAGGAAGTAACAATTCAATTCTGATTTTCTCACTCGAATTTATCAATAAAGTCTTATTCGATTATGAGCATTAGAGGATCATCGTCCTCGAAAAATTAAAGTAGCCCTCTTGGCCCAAGTAACCAACGAAGAGGAACTCGATTCCTCACCCGATTACCCTGTCTACCGATCAAATAAATTCACGATCCTTGGGACAATTCCCAAACCTTACAGTTCGACTCTAGTAAATAAACTTTGAACCTATTGACCCTTTCGATTACTCTGCTTTAAGTCTCGTCCTCAACCCCGATTATCCTCATTACGAGCATGTGCTCAAATGGGAAAGTTATCTATTCCATATTGAACCATACATGAAACCCAAAAATGACCCAGTTAAGCTTGCTGCTCAGTTCTTTCCCCATGGATGGCATTTCCAACCACTCGCTCCTTATAAATCCCTTGCATTTTATAGGGACATTCTCATTGAAACAGAATAAGTAAATATCAAACCTATTTATGCAAATAATGATAAATCCAAAGTTCTTTATCATTCTTTGTATATTAAGCATTTCTTTCAAATTTCAGATTGGGGTAAGAATCCCTCCGATCTAATGGATCTCACCAGTCAAAATAATTCCTTCTATTTTTATGATTATATTGATGCCTGGTATAGGGTTCTCCTTCACCAGAATGAGTCTCATAGTCATTCGTGGTTCATTCAATTTGACCACAAGTTCAAAAGCCCAATCCCTTATTGGTTTGTTCTTTGGTGGTATAGGCATGGTTCTACCTATGACCTCCTTCTGATCCCTTAAGGTTCAAGTCGGTCATTTTTCAAACAATAGTAAACTGACCCAAAAGAATGAGAATATTCCTCTCACTCTTCTTTTCATCGATAAATATAAAATTCCTGGATTCTTAAGTGGCAATATGGAGTTTCTCCTCCCTCTACTGCTAATGCTTCTAATCCAGCTATTATTTGATCCACTCCCTCGACTTTCCCGCTTTTTTTTACATCAAATGGTGGGATAAGTTCGATATTAACAGAATTATCGGTCGAGTTTCGTGAGGAATTTCTGTTTGCTCGATTGCTCCTCTTCGATCGCGACCATTCCTTGGCTAGTCGATCAAAAGAACCGAGAATCGATCTTCCGATCCTCCTTTTTTCCTATCGAAGTCAAAGTCAAAGTCAAAAGAGTCTAAAGTCAAAACCCAGTCCTACTGAGTTCTTCTGTTCTCGTAGCATTTATGATTTCAAAGATTGCTCGTGAGAGTTAAAACTTATTGCTCGGGCCCTCGATAAAAGAATTGATGAGTTACATGAAGAAGCTTACGCTCATTCTTCAGCTTCTTCCCAGAATGATTCAACGATCAATTTGCGAGAAGATGATGGTATGTATGATCCTATGGCACCGTCGACCTGCGGGATGCTCGGGACCCATTTGCTGATGTCCACGATAATTTAAAACAAACTCGGTCAACCATGACCTTCTCGGTTGCCAATCGGTCATGACTTTTGCTTTTCCACCAAAAATTTCTTCTAGTCACATGCGTCCACAACAACAGTCAGAAGATGCTCTCTTTTCCACCGAAAGCATTATTGAGTCAAAAGTTGTCGGCCATTTGGTTAAAAAAAGTTAATAATAAATGCATATTTTGTCAAAAGTTAACCTTTGTTTATCAACGATTGCTTATCTCTGTAATCATTTGTAATTTAAATTTCATTTGTATTTCATTTACATTTGTATTTGTAATAGTTCTTTTCCTTATTCTATAAAAGGAAACCGAACTCAGTCATTTAGGCAGACTTCGAAACTTAGAAAGACTCTGAGCCTTCTCTCTCAGAAGAATCTTTAGTTTCTACCGCTGTTTAAGCCTACTTAACCCCTCTTCTCTACATCTCCAATTAAATGTTTTAATTTTGTAAGTTCTTTTATTTTCTGTTTGTACATAGCTCCAAGTTATCAATAAACTAAATTTCTTTTTTTAGTATCATCGCTTTCATTTACATTTCATTCCATTGGAGTTTACTTGAGGTGGTTGATCGTTTATATATATAAATTTACGGCTTATATATATATATATATATAACTGTTTACAGCTTCAATACAAATTGCTACATCATGTGAGCCTAGCAATCATGTGATCACAGATTCAGTCTCCTGAATCTAGATTTGGGTCCCGTGATGGACATTTTCAACTGTACATGGCTTGTAAATTATTCATGGTGTCTGAATTTCCTTAGACGACTCTCATGCCCATCAGGAATTCGGCACTGATTTTTTATCTTATTTTCTCGAAGATGCTTTCGCATCTCAAAAATAAAAGCAACCAAGCCGAATACATAATAAAATGGAAGTATCAAAGGCCTCAATTACTATTGAGCATAATGGTTTGAAAAACCTCTTTTACAAAACGTCATTGCTATATCTTGTTAAAATTGAACTTTTATACAAAAATTCAAACCCTTTGTATATAGGTGCAAACGAGGCATAGCACTACTTCCAGATAATTGCACATTGATCCACACACACACACACATTCAGATAATGGTTTAAATTGAAAAATGGCAGTCACCATGGTAACACGAATGTCGGGGGGGTGCCTAACACCTTCCCTCCGCATAATCAAGCCCCCGGAGCCTAACAAATCTCTGTTTCACAGACCAGTCAAACAGTGTCACATCACTAGGTTAATGTGCAAACTTTTTCTAGGTTGATTTGGTGCAACCATTTAAAAATACCAACTGGCGACTCTTACAGTCCAATCGTTGACATATACATGTCGGACCTTTTCACAACTTGTTTTTTCAAACAAATCTCACCTAACATGAGAACACCAAAAGACAAGAACAAAAAAGGGATAAATAAAAATCCCGACGTAGACAGGTGGCGACTGTGACACCCCCAAAATAGGTATACATCACCCATTCTGAGTCGCCAAATACATGGTACAGAAATGAATACAACTTCAGTAATATAATTGTCGTGCAAAATACGACAACACATATACTGTGAGTTTAAATACAAATATTGTCTAA
Source organism: Panax ginseng (assembly GCA_020205605.1). Classification (NCBI taxonomy): domain Eukaryota; kingdom Viridiplantae; phylum Streptophyta; class Magnoliopsida; order Apiales; family Araliaceae; genus Panax; species Panax ginseng. Next base: position 74,333,646 of record CM035146.1, read on the forward strand.
TATACAGTATACAAACTCAAAAGGAGTCCTCATTACAATTATTGTAACACTATTTTATGAAATAGTGATGACTACTAAAACAACTATCCTGAACCATCACTCCATACCCCGGCTAGTTCCTGCTATGTTCTCACCTCCTGAGAAGAAAAATGGAACAAAAAGGAAAAGGGTGAGCTCAACTAGCCCAGTAAAGAATATTATGACTAAGATAACATACAACAAATTATCATTAGTCTTAAACAGGGAAAAATCTGATAGAATATAATAGACAACAAGTTTTAGATCAACAACTGCAGTGGAAACAACAATCCATTAGAAGTGTCAAGTAGAGAATGAATTCTACTATCTTCTAAGATTTAAAATTCTATCATCAATATTTTATCCCTGTAACATCAATCAATATACATCTTGAATCAAATATTCATCTTTGCACTACAGGCCAAAGATATTCATTTGTATCACCAGTTGGTCATGTTCATCTCAACACCTGTTCATCTTTGCACTATAGGCCAAAGATATTCATCGCTTAATCATTCATCTTTTACTACAAAAAGCAAAGATATTCAAAGAATATCATCATTTAGGACCGAGGATAATGAAAAATATCTTAAAGAAAAGCGAATCCAAAGAGATAAAAGATCAAAGATTAGGGATTCGTACTTTAGTTAATCCAAGTTCAAAAATACCTTATAATAATCAATTGTGGAGCAAAATTCAAGAATAAAGATCAAAACATGGATACAATCAAAGATAATAACCATAATAGACATCTTGGACAAAAAGGCGAAAATCTCATTTTTTGGTGAATAGTGTCGTATTCGTGAATAGTGCCGTATACGTGAATAGTAATCTCGACAAAAAAAGGTAGAAATTCCACAATAAAATTCATATCAATATTTCGACATAATGATATTGAAGGAAATAATATCATTTACGAAGAAAATAACATCCCTTACCTCAAAAGAATAGTACTTCTGGCTATAATATCAGATATAACGCTGAAAGGAACTTGCACCGTATAGCAACACTCAAAGTATCAAAATACTCACAAAAATACGCTCGATAATATAGAGATAGAAAGCTTCAGTTTCTTGTGTGATTTTTAATTCTAACCTAAGCATCATATTTATAGGAAAATGCTTAGAACACCAAAGCAGAAAATTTAATAAAATAATAATATTTATTAAAATTTTCCTACGCTCACCTTAGAATTCAGAACTCAGCACATTTTCAATACAAGTGGGGCCCACAAACATAATAAAACGTTTTTCTTTAAAAAAATATTTAAAACTTCAAAAATCAATTATTCCGAAACTTCAATAATTCATAATAAATAGTCTTTTATCAGAAAAATTCAAATCTTATGTCCATTCCATAGGAAATTCAATTCTCTACAACTTTTTAAGTTTACGTTTTTCCAAATTCCAAACAGAAATTGACCGAAATCTACATACGAACGATTTTGCAGGCTATAATCAAATTTCAGTCAAAATGGGGCCACCAACATGTTTAACATGTTTTTAGTATTTATTGTAACAAAAATACTCCTCCTCCTTATTTATTCATATATCACACATTTATTGTAAAAATATCACCATTATTATATTATTATAATATAATAATATATTTAAATGAATTATTTTATGAGAAATTAAAGATAAAATATTAATTTTCTATAATTGACACTTTTCTAAAAATTCCTCCATTTATATCCACATAAATAAATATTTTCCTTATCATATAAATCAATAATTAATTATTCACAAATAATATTACGAATCACAATAATGACAACTGTGTCGCTCCTGTGAAAGAGCAGGGCTTTTCGATAAGGATTTCTCTTTATCACGCGCAATTAGGTGACCAAACCTCCCTGAGACAAAACTTCCTTAGACATTGTCAATAATCCTATCTAATAATATTATTCAAATAATATGAATTATTGATCTGATAATGGGAAATACTGTACAATGACAATTATTGAAACAACAATAATATAAAATATCAACATAGCAATTATTGAATCAATAAAATAAAATATTGAACAATAATTACTGTAACAATTATTGAGTAGTGACTTCTTACGTAAGAATCAATAATTGGTGCAATACCATGTACTACTGTGCAACACCGTGTATTACTGTGTTTTAACCACCAGGTACTCCAATAGTGTTAACGGTAACAACTACGTCGTTATTTATAAAAACTCATACTTGTCATTTTCTTCATCCAACCACTTTCCGTTATGGGGCCCACACAAGGCTGCGTCGTCGTACGAATATTCCTCGACAGTAAGAATATTCTAGGACCAAACGAATATTTCCCGACAACAATGAATATTATAACCACTTGCTTATTTAAAATATTTGCGCATTTTACCCATAACTAACCACATTAATCAAATCAACCCTTACTATTTCAAAATAATAAATAGAGGAAATTCAATTTCATTTATAAAAAGTTGGGGTCTTACAGCGACTCTGTTGGGGACATCCATTAAGAGGGCTTAAGCCGCTATTATAAACTTTTCAAAACCATTATCTGCTTCTGTGTGGATGTTACATTTACAGTTGAATGAATGTGTACGAATGCATTTACTTATTGCACTTAGTGCTTCACACCATATCTGCTTGTGATATTAGTGCTTCGCACATGTCATCATTTCCATACGGTGAGACACGTTGTATGTGAATGTATGTTGTGTGGTTCCTCCACCAGGAGGCTATCCTGTCAGTGTTTGATTACTGGACTCGTAGGAAGACTAATTCCAACGAGGCTCAGGAAAGGCACCACCCAAATTCGCTCCAGTTGAAAGACCAGATTAACTTCCCATCAAGTAAATTGCGATGATCTGGGAACCTTCATGCCAAAAAGCCGTGAGAGTAGCCTAAGATAGGTCAGCCTCTGATAAACCAAACGCGGAGGAAAGTCTCTTCATAGTATCTTCCAACCCGGATGGAACACATGGAAGTGTTTCATGTGCTCCACGATACTATAATTCATACAAATATTCCATTTCCAGAGATAACAACAAAATGAGTGTACTTACTATATTCTTATTACATTAGTAATAAATCCTTTCCTGTGTTCATAAACCTAATACATTCTTTGTTATTCATAAGTATATTACATACAAATACTCTAGTCTATTACAGATAATCAATTATCCATCTTAGCCTTTCCTTTATCTCTCTTAGAACTCTCAGCCTGTTTCGGCTTTAGTCATAATCATATAATTCAAGCAAGAAGTGAGCATAAATAGCTCAAAGAAGTCTAACAAAGGATAATATAAATACCACATCGAGAATTATATGATTATCTTCCATAACCGAACAAGTAGCTATGAATCACCATGAAACATTTACTAGTACTTCTCATTTCATAACAACGATTCCAAAGTATATATAATAGCTTAGAATTTCGAACCCACAAAAGACCATGAACATACTCTTTTCGCTTTTCATACTTGAAAAGGACATCCCACACTAAGGCCATCCATCCGCATTACTTACAAGCACTTCTAGGTGATCAAATATAAGACTTATGTTGATCAACACTCTTCCGTTAAACGATTTACGCTTAACATTTGGCAACCTCATGTGCCATCGAATAATCGATGAAAATACTTTTGTTTGTTCATAGACAAACTTACCTTTACATCCGCATCAAAATACTTGGCATATATAATAAGTAATAATTCTATATCGAAAGACTTATAAACAAATCAATCAATTCTTCAAGACTTGTTCAGCCGAAAGTTAAAACAGTATATCGACTTTTTTTAAAAACCATTCATGCATTTCGTAAACATGAATCACAGAAAACTTGGCTAACACGGAAGTTAGACAAACGTTAGGAAAACTTGCCTTCAAGTGTCTTCGAATATACTATTCAACAATTCTCAGTCTTTACAGGATCTACATGATATATTCATATAACACACAGTAATTAGCTACCAAATAAACTTACTTTATTTGTTTTAACCAACTCATTTCTCTTCTATGTCTTACTTGAATTTATTTAATTAATAAAGTCAATTTGACTTACTATGCTTCGTTACGGCTTGTTTAACGTTCTTACGTTATTTACCGACATTCGATCATTATTGGTGACGTACCAACGTTGAACATCATTCACGGTTTACTTATTATACTCTTGCGTTCTTCGTTTAAATTCTTAGTTTAAACCATACTAAATCTGCTAACGTTATCACTTACAAGTGATTGAAAGTTATCCTTATTATGTACATTAGGTACCTTCATGTCTTACTATTGTTTTACCTTCAATTTAGAATTAAAACCTAACTTGGTCAACTTTTCTACATCACATGCCGCAACATCTCCTTTGTATAGTGGCGTCAAGCATCACTCTCTAGGGTTTACTTTACATGACGTCTCAGAGTCCTAATTAATTTTTGCCAAGGTCTTCCGATCTCATTTTAGTTTCTCTTTCCATACATACATGGCATGTCATGACAATTTAACACTAGGTTGGCGTCATGTGGTCACACCCAGCAGCACCAGATAATTTTAACAAATTGGTTTTCCCAACGAAATTCCCGCTTCATAACTTATTTGTTTTACATCCGAATCGGCTCATTCAAAGCCCACAACTCACAAATTACATACTCTAGGTGTTCATATAAGAATTTTACATTTTCAATCTGCTAACTCGTAATTCACCTTTTGTTCATTTTGAGTGTTTGTTTATCATTTTCGAGCGCTCAATACTCATTTTCTTCATATAAGTCGAATTCAATGATTCTCGAGTCCACAACTCTTAAATACCCTATCTCACGTGTTGGCATTGAAAACCAACGCTTTCAAGTCACACGACAACTTTTGACCCTTAATCCGAGATTTCTACGATTTCGACGCTTAACGCCTATTTTCGCAAAATTCGCCATAACTTCACTTACTCGTGTTCTATAAGCCAAATCAAATGGAACACCCCATTGATTCATCATCTACATCCTAACCAAACAATATGCACATACCCTAGCTATGATGGTTTTCAAATCATCCAATCACAACTAAGTTAACGCTCATCACTTTCTACTGCTTTTAACTTACGTAAACACTTACGATTTCTATTCAATCATGACTTATCAATGTTTTCATTATTAATAGTCATCCTTATTCCTCCTCACTAAACATGCTCCACCAATCTACGATTCTCTACGAGAGAAAGAAATCAAAAAGATGAAGATTAATGTTTACGAAAGAATATTACCTTTGTCGCTCTTCACGCTTTTTGATAAACGCCTTATGTTTTGCTTTCGAAGTAGCTTGATTATGTGTTTCTAGCTCTTTCTCTCTCTCAATATATATTGACAATGTTTGTAAAACACTAAAAGTCCAACCTAAGCTTTCAGATTTATAGGAAATCAAAATGGAGGGCAAAATGGTCAAAATGGCCACCTCCTTACTATTCCACCTCTTCTTCAACTTAGCCACCAAGTAATCACTTTACTTGGTGGCCAAGTGGCCGGCCCACATGCCCATGGGTCTTCCCATGGGTTGCCCCATGGGTTTTACCCATCCCGTGACCCACCGGCTCGATCCACAATTTAACTTTCTTGGATTGGGCTTGTCTTAAATTAATATCGGGCCTTAACTTGGGCTTGATTCCATACTTCATCGGGCTTGCTATTAATCCAAGTCCAATTGATTATACCAAATCCTTAACTCATAATCCAATTAGAACTAATCGTATTCTACGCGTATAACTCACGTATTCTCTTCGCCTAATACTCATACGATATTCAGATTATACGTCAGACTATTCTTCATACCATATTTCGTATTCAAACTAGTATAATACTCAGATCTCATACGATAATAACCTAAATGATTATACGCATTTCATTTCCTTTTCGAAAATCTCTTTCACTAACCCTTAGGTTTTAAGTCCGCAGCGAAAAACTTCGCTTGCCATAACGAAAATATTATCGGATATTCCATTATATCTTCATATTCTATCATTACGCTTTTCTAAATTTCAAACCTAAGTCCGAATCTAAATTCGATGAATAGTGTTTTTACGAAAAATTCTCGAAAAACATTTTCTTTTCGCCTTGATAATTCAAAACAATTAATCCTAGCACATAGCCGTAATACTAACCACATCCACACATTCTAGGTCATAGAATCGACCTTCAAACATCTTACTCACATAATTAATCAATTAAATTCATTTAATCCACATAATCAAATAAAAAATTTTTAATTCATTAAAAATCCAAAATTCTCAAGCTTACATTCTTCCCTCCTTATAAGGATTCTCATCCCCGTAATCTCGCTATAATTACATAAACAAATGAGGAAACTTTTCCTTCATTTTACTTTTCGAGCTCCCACGCTGCTTCTTCAAAGATCGTGGTTACTCCAAATTACCTTTATCAAGGTATTACTTTATTTCTCAAGACTTGTTCCTTCCTATCAACAATCAATCGAAAGTTCTTCATACGCTAAGTCTTTTTCTACTTGAATAGATTCATATTCTATTACGTGCTTGTAGTCCGCTTATAAGGACGCAACACCGACACGTGAAACACATCAGTGTATTCTTTTCCATCTTCTCGGGTAAAAAGCTACTTCATAAGCTACCTCTCCTACCCTTCTTAAAATTTCAAAAGGTCCTACAAACCTTGACTTAACTTCCTTTCTTCCCAAAATGTATCTTCCCTTTCCAAGGTGACACTTTTTAGAAAGACATACGATCCTACTTCAAATTCTCTATTCTCTCGATGAGGATCTCGTGATACTTTCTTTGTCTATCTTCTTGAGCCGCTACCAATCGAAGTTCTTATTAGCTTAACCATGTCTCGCCATTTGTTGTACCATCTCAGTCCCAACATTCGACGCTCACCTACTTCATCCCAAAGAAAGTGGTGTTCTGCACTTCCTCCCATACAACGCTTCGTAAGGCAAGCATGCCTATACTAGCGTGAAAACTATTATTGTAAGCTAAATTCCACCAAAGGTAGATGTTCGTCCCAACTCCCTTGAAATCCATAACGCAAGATCTTAACATATCTTCTAGCGCTTGAATTGTCCGCTCACTTTTGTCCATCCGTCTGTGGATGATACGCCACTACTCAAATCTCAAATGCGCTCCCATTTGCTCTTGCAAACTCCTCCAAAAGTTCGACGTGAATCGTGGATCACGATCGACACAATCAAAATAGTACTCCATGTCTAGAAATAATTTCTTTGACATAAAGTTTAGCTAGTTGCTCTAGGTTATACCTAACTCCTATTGGTAGAAAGTGAGCCGATTTGGTTAACCGATCCACTATTACCCAAATAGCATCGTATCCTTTTCTCGTTGTTGGAAGTCCCACCACAAAGTCCATGGTGATATGCTCCCATTTCCACTCCTAATCTCTAGTGATGCAATAACCCACTCTGGCCATTGGTGTTCAAATTTAACTTTCTCGACAAGTTAAGCACTTACTAACATATTCTCGCGATTTCCTCTTCATGTTCGGCCACCAAAAGTTCTCGACGAAGGTCTTGATACATCTTAGTACTACCCTTGATGTATCGAGTACCTCAACTATGAGCCTCACACATAATCTCTTCTTTAAATCGTAATTATTTGGAACCCAAATTCTTCCTTCAAAACGAAGTAAACCTTCTTTATCAAGGTTATACTTAGTCTTCACATCATCTTTTATTATCTTTTTCATTCGCTCACATTCTTCAGTACTTATTTGTACTTCCTTAACCCGTTCCACTATCGTTGGTCGAGTCTCTATTGAGAATAACATCTCCACCGTTTCACTTGGTAACTTAACTTCTAACTCCATTCTTTCCATCTCCGTTATTAACTCATTTTGAGTCGTTAACATTGACAACTTTTCCCTACCCTTCCGACTTAACGCGCTTTTACTACGTTCGCTTTTTTCCCCGGATGATATAAGATATCACAGTCGTAATCTTTTATCAACTCTAACCACCTTCTCTGCCTCATATTCAACTCCTTCTGTGTGAAGATATATTTCAGACTTTTATGGTCCGTGTATATCTCACACTTTTCCCCGTATAAATAATGTCTCCATATTTTTAAGGCAAAGACTATAGCTGCCAATTCTAGGTCATGAGTAGGATAGACCTTCTCATAATCCTTTAACTGGCGTGACGCATACGCAATGACCTTGCCATGCTGCATGAGCACGCAACCCAGTCCTCTATGCGAAGCATCGCTATAAACTACAAAATTCCCTGTATCATCTGGTAAGGATAATACAGGTGCCTCACTTAACCTCCTTTTTAGTTCTTGAAAACTATTTTCACACTTTTCTGTCCACTCATACTTCACCGACTTTCTCACGATTCACAAACGAGTAGCTAATTTAGAAAAGTCCCGAATGAACCTTCTATAAGATCCCGCTAACCCCGTAAAAAACTCCGAACCCTATTGCATTTTTCGGTTGCTCCCACTCATTTATCGCTTCCACCTTCACCGGATCTACTGGATATGCCATCTTTATCTATAACATGTCCTAGAAATCAAGACTGCTCAAGCCAAAATTCACACTTAGTGAATTTCGTGATATAACTTCTCTCTCCGTAGTGTTTCCAACACTATTCTTAAATGTTCAAAGATGATCTTCCGCCGCCTTAGAATAGACTAGAATATCATCAATGAACACTACAAATGAACTTGTCCAAATACTCGCTTGAACACTCTGCTCATCATATCCATAAATGCGATCATGCGATTTGTCAACCCAAACGACATAACCGTAAACTCAGAATGCCCATAACGAAGTTCTCGAACGCCATCTTAGGTACATCCTCCTTCCTCACTTCAACTGATGATACCCCATACGCAAATCTATTTTAGAAAAATACTTTTCCCCTTTCAACTGATCAAATAGATCATCGATCCTGGGCAACGGTATTTATTCTTAATCGTTAACTTGTTCAACTCTCGATAGTCGATACAAAGTCGTAACGACCCCTTCCTTCTTCTTTACAAACAATACCGGCGGCTCCCCACGAGACACACTCTTGCTGAATGTACTTTCTATCTAATAGTTCCTTATAATTGAACCATTAACTCCTTCATTTCTCTCATCGGGCGCCATCCTATATGGTGCCTTTGAAACCGTGTCGCATCTTAAAAGAAATCAATCACAAATTCTACATCCCTATCCGCTAATACCGTAACTCCTCCTAAATACACATCCGCAAAATCTTGAACTACCGCTATCTGCTCCAATGATGCTCCCACTCTTTGGGTATCCACAACATGGCATGTAACCCTTACACCCCTTCTTCAACATCTTCCTAGCTTGTGTCATGGTTAGACAACAAGAACGCCCCGATGATTTATTTCCATAAAACACCACCTCAGTTTCTTAGAAAGCCTTAGGTTTACACTCTTTCTATGACAATCTATTATCGCCTATGGTTAATTAACCAATCCATACCTAGAATTACATCAAATTCTCTTAACCTTATTTCCAGAAAAGATCTACCGATAATCATTACCCTTAATATCTACGAAACAATTCCTATGAATGTTTTCAATGGGAATTATCTCTTCGCTTGCTACCTTAACGCCTAAAGGTATTTCTAACTTTTCGTGGTTTAATCCCAGATGCTTAGCAAATCCACATGCTATAAAAGAACATGTAGCACCCGAGTCAAATAACACATAAGCATTTATTTCATCGACCGAATGATACCGCTACATTACATCCGCCGATGCAACCAAGATCTTGATAAATATATTAAAAGTTCAATGAGGGTCTACCTAATGATGGTGTTGGTCCAAGAATGGCTAAATTACCACTACCGTAACCCTTACTACCCTCCGCCCCTCTTCTTCTGGGTAATTTCGCCATGTGGTCCATCGACCCACAAACAAAATAGCCACCACGCTTTTCTTAGATTAGATAATGGGTGATATGTGACCCTCCCCGCCCACAATTATAACAACCTGCTTTCCCTTTTTAGATGACTCCCAGATGAGTCTTTCCGCATGTCTTGCATGCCTCCATCCTACGCTTAGGATCCCTTGTTTCACCCCAAAGATTCCTGTGGTTAAAATTCTTCCTTTTTGGCATACCGCCACTACCACCGCAAACCTCTCGCCTTAGTTCCTCCTCTCTCCCTTACTTTTTATTCTTCGCTCCTTGTGGTATTGGGTCAACGCCTCACTACCACCCTCTCTGCTATTATCGCTTTTTCCAGAATGGTCCCATAGAAGCACTCTAAAACCGAAATCCTACTATAGAGCTGTGGTTTTAGGCCCCGCCAAACCTACGAGCCTTCCTCTCCTCCGTGTCCACTTGGTGTGGAGCAAACCTTGCCAATTCATTGAATTTGGCGCATATTGGGGAACCGCATGTCCCCTCGCTTAAGTTCTAAGAACTTAATTTCCATCCTCCTCAGATGCTAAGAGGGAAGTAGTTCTCAAGAATACCTTCTCGAACTGCTCCCATGTAACAACATCACGCTCTAGCCCCACCCCGTGAGCCTCCCACCAAAGAGTCAAGCTTCCCTTCATCATGTAGGTCGCAAAAGAAGTCTTTTTGCGCCTCACCACGCTTGTAATAACAAACGCCTTCTCTATTTCCTCGACCCATGTCTGGCCTCCATCGGGTCCGCTGCCCTTTGAACTCGTGTGACCTACACTTTTAAATTCCTTAAAGGTAGTTGTTCGCTACCTTAGGTCCTCAAGTGTTTTCTACCCCTATTTGGTTAAATGCAAATGCTAATAAATTAACGAACTCTCAGATAGGTTATTTGGACCCCCCGATTATCGTTATGCGATTCCGCCTCTTGATTACGCTTGTCTTCTTCTTCAGCATTTTCGATTAAATAAATAAAGTCCCATTATTACTTATTTGCTTACTTAGTTATTAGTCATCAACAACTCAATAATAACTCATACACAACAAAGCACATTAAATAAAAACTTCATTATATTAATATGCTTCTTCATAGTCCAAACTATTTACAATTTGCTTTCCATAGCCAAAAGCTATTACATTTATATCCCGCGATCGACTTTCACAAAAAATGGGATTTACAAAAGACTACCCTTTAATTATACAAAAAAGAGGGTTTTACGTCACTACACAAAAAAGTATTTACCATCTAACTTCTAATACCGCTTAACAACATTCTCATGCTTCTCGCTCACTAGAATCGACACAATATCTCGACTTATAAGATGTCGAGTCCGTCCCGACTCAATAGAATAACAAGCTATTTTAAGCTTGAAATCCTCGTATGACCGTCATTAATATATGACATTCGTGCTATCTTCCGTCTTTCTCAACCAGCTTTCTTACGAAGTTCTACGACCTCGCTCTTATAGTCTCCTAGCCTTTATCTCATCATGAGCACCTTCTCATCATGCTCTATCTCATAGTCCGATTCTCAGACTCTTTGGCCCCATAGAGATCATCGATCTCTTCCTTCCGTGTTATGCACCATATTGTGCAACAGACGCTACTACCAAGCACCGAGAGATACATCGCCTCATCGATCTCAGAGGTGTCGACTCTAAAGCAGTGCATCACCGTATTAACCGATGTTACCTCCATATCATCCTCCACATCTATCATCATATTCAAATATGATGCCAATCCCATGGTCTCCTCTGTAATAGTCCTCCTCCGAAAAATACTCCTCTGCCTCGATTCTTCTAGAATCACTAAAGGTATCTCCGCTATGTGCATAGGTACTCGCTCTACTGCTCTCACGGACTCTCGCTTACCACATGTATATCCCTATACATCAAGCTATCGATCGACATCTACAATAACACATAACAAGTTGATTAGTACATAATACACAATAATATAAGCACAAATCACATTTAATCCATTTAGGTTACTTTCCATCTTTTAAATCTTTCTGGTATCGAAGTTTCTCAATACCTTATTAACTCATTTGACTCGAAAGTTAACTTTCTTCTTCGACCTTTTCTTTCCTAACGAGGTTATTAGCCTAAGGTTCTTCCCCCCTTAAGTTTTATAACCTAATGCTTTGATACCAACCTCGTGACGCCCCCAAATCCGTGTATCTTCCAACCCGATGTGATGGTGCTCCACGATACTACAATTCATACAAATATTCCATCGAGATAACAACAAAAATGAGTGTACTTACTATATTCTTATTACATTAGTAATAAATCCTTTCCCAATGTTCATAAACCTAATACATTCTTTGTTATTCATAAGTATATTACATACAAATACTCTAGTCTATTACAGATAATCAACTATCCATCTTAGCCTTTCCTTTATCTCTTAGAACTCTCACCATTGTCTTTTTTAGTCAAATCATATAATTCAAGCAAGAAGTGAGCATAACTAGCTCAACAAGTCTATCAAAGGATAATATAAATACCACATCGAGAATTATATGATTATCTTCCATAACCGAACAAGTAGCTATGAATCACCATGAAACATTTACTAGTACTTCTCATTTCATAACAACGATTCCAAAGTATATATAATAGCTTAGGAATTTTAACCCATCAAAAGACCATGAACATACTCTTTTTTCATTTTTCATACTTGAAAAGGACATCCGCACTAAGGCCATCCATCCCAAGATTACTTACGAGTACATCTAGGTGATCAAACCTATAGTACTTATGTGTGATCAACACTCTTCCGTTAAACGTATTTACGCTTAACATTTGGCAACCTCGCGTGCCCATCGAATAATCGATGAAAATACTTTTGTTTGTTCATAGACAAACTTACCTTTTACATCCGCATCAAATACTTGGCATAGGATAAATAAGTTAATAATTCTCTATATCGAAAGACTTGTAAACAAATCAATCAATTCTTCAAGACTAGTCTAGCCGAAGTTAAAAATAGATATCGACTCTTTCTTTAAAACCATTCATGCATTTCTTAAACATGAATCATAGAAAACTTGGCTAACACGGAGGTTAGACAAAGCGTTAAGAAAACTTGCCTTCAAGCCGCCTTCTAATATAATATTCAATCAATTCTCAGCCTTTACAGATCTACATGATATATTCACATAAAGACACTATAATTAGCTTACCAAACAAACTTACTTTATTTGTTTTAACCAACTTCTTTCTCTTCTATGTCTTACTTGAATTTATTTCATTAATAAAGTCAATTTGACTTACTATGCTTCATTACGGCTTGTTTAACGTTTTACGTTATTAACCGACATTCGATCATTATTGGTGAAGTACCAACGCTGAACATCATTCACGGTTTACTTATTATACTCTTTTGTGTTCTTCGCTTAATTCTTGGTTAAACCATACTAAATCTTCTAACGTTATCACTTTATAAGTGATTTAAAGTTAGCCTTATTATGTACATCAGGTACCTTCATGTCTTACTATTGGTTTACCTTCAATTTAGAATTAAAACCTAACTTTGTTAACTTTTTCTATATCGCTGCATGCCGCTATGCTAGATCTCATCTTTTTATAGTGGCCCGCACAGCATCACTCTCCGGGGTTTTGCTTGGACTCGGACAATTGCAAGCGAGTCCCTTGCACTAATTCTCGCTACTGCAGCATGAGTCTCCGTGACATTTTGGTTTCTCTCGGCCATACATTGGCGCCACGACGTGAAAATTTAACCTTTGGGTTGGCAACTGCTACGCGCCTCGCAGCACCGGATAATTTTAATAGTTGGTTTTTCCAACGAAACTTCCCTATTCATAACTTATTCGCTTTTATCATCCGAATTGGCTCATTCAAAGCCCACAACTCACAAATTACATACTCTAGGTGTTCATATAAGAATTTTACATTTTCGAATCTGTTAACTCAAAATTCACCTTTTAGTTCATTTTGAGCGCTCGCTTATCGCTTTCGAATTCCGCTCAATACTCGCTTTCTTCAAGTATAAGTCAGAATTCAACGATTCTTGCATCCACGACTCTTAAATACCCTATCTCACGTGTTGGAATTGAAAACCAATGTTCTCAAGTCACACGTCAACTTTTGACCCTTAATCCGAAATTTCTACGATTTCGACGTTTAACGTCTATTTTTCGTAAAATTGGCCATAACTTCTTTACATGTGTTCTATAAGCCAAATCAAATGGAACACTCCATTGATTCATTATCTCCATCCTAACTAAACAATATTCACATGCCCTAGCTATTATGGTTCTCAAATCATCCAATCACAACTAAGTTCACGTTCTTAACATTCTACGGTTTTAACTTTCGTAAACCTTACGATCTCTATCCAATAATGACTTATCAATGTTTTTATTATTAATAGTCATCCTTATTCCTCCTCACTAACATGCTCCACCAATCTACGATTCTCTACGAGAAACAAATCGAAAAAGATGAAGACTATTATTTACGAGAATATTACCTTTGTCGTTCTTCGCGTTTTTGATAAACGCCTCGTATGGTTTTGCTTGGAAGTAGATTGATTAAATGTTTCTAGCTCTTTCTCTCTCAATATGTATTGGACAATGTTTGTAAAACACTAAATGTCCAACTTAAGCTTTGTATTTATAGAAAATCAAAATGGAGGGCAAAATGGTCAAATGGCCACCTCCTTACTATTCCACCTCCTCTTCAACTTAGCCACCAAGTAATCACTTTACTTGGTGGCCAAGTGGCCACCCACATGCACATGGGTCCCCATGGGTTGCCCTACCTGGTTTTTACCCATCCCGTGACCAACCAGCCTTCAACCGCGATTTAACTTTTTGGATTGGGCTTGTCTTAAATTAATATCGGGCCTTAACTTGGGCTTGATTCCATACTTCATCATTTGCTTTTAATCCAAGTCCAATTGGATTATACCAAATCCATAGCTCATAATCTAGTTAGAACTAATCGTATCCCATATGTATAACTTCCGTATTCTCTTCATTTAGTACTCATATGATATTCGTATTATACGTCGTACTATTCTTCATACCATATTCATATTCGAACTAGTATAATACTCGTATCTCATACGTATAATAACACAAATGATTATACGCCTTTCCTTTCCCGTTCAGAAATCTCTTTCACTAACCCTTAGGTTTTAAGTCCGCAAGCGAAAACTTTGTTTGCCATAACGGAAATATTATCGGGTATTCCATTATATCTTCACATTCTATCATTACGCATTTCTCGGAATTTCGAACCTAAGCTCCGAACGAAATCGGATAAATAGTGTTTTTACGGGAAAATTCTCGGAAAACATTCCTTTTCATCTTGATAATTCAAAAAAATTAATCTTAGTACATAGCCAGAATACTAACCACATTCACACAGTCTAGGTCATAGAACGACCTTCAAACATCTTTCTCACATAATTAATCAATTAAATTCATTTAATCCACATAATCAAATAAAAATTTTAATTCATTAAAATCCAAATTCTCCTGCGCATTAGTACAATTTCCAAACTCAAATGGCTCCTGACCGGTACCAAATTACCAAGGTTAAGAAATAAGCTAGTGAGTTTTTCAGAGAGTATGCTCAAAGATGGAGGCGTCTGGCTACTCACGTTATTCAATCTATGATTGAGTCTAAAATGGTAATGACTTTCAGAGATATTCAAGAAGCTCCCTTGTATGAGAGAGTTTTAGCTGGCATTGGCAAACTATTCTCCGAAATGATCAAAAATGAAGAAATGGCCGAGATGGGATTGAAGTCAGGAAAGATTCAAGACCTTGCCGCTCTCAAAGCTGTAGCTGAGCACATCCAGTCTGGTAGTTATGGAAACAACCCCCGGAGGGTCCATAAGAAGAAAGAGGAGGATGTTTCCTTAATACTACAAGGGCAAAAAGGCAGTCAAAGCCTGTCTATTCAGAGGAGAAACTACTCCCCTTTTCCAGCTCGGTCTTCAAACCCTCTAGTGCCAAAATGTGACGCCCCCAAAATAGGTATACATTATCCATTCTGAGTCACCAAATATATGGTACAGAATTCAAATACAAACTTAAAATAATACAACTGTCATGTAAAATACAACAAAACATAGCTGAGTTTTTACACGAATATTGTCTCATAGACAATATCCAAACTCAAATTCAATCCTCATTACATTTATTATCACACTAAATAGTGAGGACTACTAAAACAACCATCTCGAACCATCACTCCATTCCCTGACTAGTCCCGGCTACGTTCTCATTTCCTGAAGAGAACAATGAAAGCAAAAGGGTGAGCTCTGTGACACCCCCAAATCCGGGTTACCTGACCCCCGAGTTTGGTGCTCACGATCCATAATATAATACCATCTAACTACCCATTCAAATTATAAATAGGAATACATAACTCATTAACATATGTTGTTAATACATAAGTCCCAGGTCCACTAATCTTAACATTACAGAAATACCCCTTAGATATACAAAAAGGGTTTGCAATACAATACAACATAATAATAATATTGTTCATCATAACTTATTTATTACTATGCCTTTTTCTTTGTTCTTCTTCGCAACACCTTTTGCAACTTCGTCCCTAGCTGAAAAGTTTTATTTAGCAAGGGTGAGCAACAAGTTTGCCCCGCAAGTTAAGACATGCGATAAAGGTATAGAAATCAATATCAATCCTTCTCACATTCTACACAACAATAATTCAATAATGAAAGAGTACAACACTTTCAAGGTTTTCTATGACATTCAAATGAATAATCAAGAATTATATTCTACGAAATAGCAAAGTGGAATGTTTTCTAGATTTATGTTGAGCGATCCATTAGATCTTGAACTTCTCTTCTAGAGTAACTATCAAAGTTATACTTTGATATACCCAGGTGTATCAGATAACCATAAAGATTAAATCATACCCCTCTATAAGTATATAAAGTGATCAGCTTTATTATACCCTATATTATGCATAATACTTAATCGCGCGCAAAAGCCGAATATACAACCAATAAAATGTTCCCTTTATATAAAAGGTTGTTCTTCTCAATCTCAGAATCAAGATTTTGATTTAACAACGAAATACTGTGATTTCAATTTCTAATTACTTTTCGATCTAGCCGAAATAATTGACATCGATCGGTCAATAATAATTAAATTCCATTCTCGAACCTATCAAGTTCTAACAAATGTTCGTCTAGTTCATAATAATTAGCTAAGACATTTCTCAACATAATTCGACAATAAACAGGAATTATCTGTACTGTCAATTCTATATTCTACGAATATGAATATCCAACAACAATTATTCTACCAATGTATATTTTCCGAAGCAGTAATTCAATTTGAATTATTAAACATGCACTAACTGCGAATAATCAATAATAAATCCCTGGACATGGTATAATTAACAATAATTAACCACTATAATAATTGAATGAATATAACTCAAGGTTGAGTTAGGAATCTCGCTTTCTCCGCTGATTACAGCTACACAAAATACTTATCTGCGTTCGTAAGACCTATAACAAATAATATCGGTCTCACAATTAGCACAATAATTTATAACACATAATACTGTAATTCACAATCAATCTTCTCCTAGACACATTACCACATAGCCACATCAGTTTTTATAACCTATATAAACACTTAACAAGTCTAACTATTTCGGTCTGGTTGGACTTCGGTCCATTCTTGGTATTCTGGTCACCTTATCCAACAAATAATACATTGATTATCAATTAAACTCTGTTTCTAAGCTTCAATATTAATTTAGATAAGTCAAATATCATTAATAATATTTTTCAGAAACTTTTAATAATTTATAAGCAATTATTATAATTTATCATAATTTTTCAAACACTTAAATCATTTTTAAATGTTTTAATTATTACATAATCTTATCATCATTAATATTTAATAATAAAAATATTAATGACATGTCAAAATATTAAAGTTATTATTAATACCTTAAAATATTTTTAAATCATCAATATTCTACTTAAATAATTTTTAAAGTAATTAAAATCATTTTTAAATTATTACCATTAATATTTAAATATTAATAAAATTATCATTCAAATATTAAAAGTAATTAATTATAACTTAAAATATTTTAAATCCTTTTTCTCATTTTTAAATGATTTTTAAATCAATAAAATTATTTTTACTTCATTTATTTAATATAATAATTAAATAAATCTAATATCATTAATATTAATTTATTAATGAGAATTCTCCAAAATATTGAAGATTATATTTTATAATTCTAAATATTTTCTAACACTTTATTCTTATTTAAAATGATTTTTAAATCAATAAAATCATTTTATCTTATTTATTTAATTTACTAATTAAATAAATCTAATATCATTAATATTAAATTATTAATGAAAATTCTCTAAAATATTAAAAGTTGTATTTAATAAATCAAAATATTTTTAAATACATTTTTCTTATTTAAAATGATTTTTCATAATATTAAATCATTTTTTCTAATTTATTTAATACACTAATTAAAAAATTAAATACCTTTAATATTTAAATAATTTTAAATATTAAATAAAAACACTCTAATTGGTCAAAAAATTATTTTCCATAATTTAAAATAATTTTTAAAACCATTTTAAAATTTTTTATAATTTATTTCTATTTTAAATAATTTCCAAAAATTCAGAAAATAATTATATTAAAAACCATCACTATAGGGCTTTAGCGACACAAAGCGTTGATGTTGGTGTTCTTGAGCTCAAGAACACTGACAACTTAGTGTTCAAGGTGCATGGTTTGACCGTGTGTAATTTTTAATCCAAAATGTTTCTGGGCAATTTCTAACCATGATCTTGTAGTGTTTATGTAACACTACAAGAATCAACCATTAACAACGTTATAACATAAACTCAGATGCACGATTCAAGCCTTATAAGTCACTGTCAGAACATTTCTGGGTTTTCCAGAAACCCAGATAGTTCGACTGGCCATCTTGAAGCTCAATTATTTACATGTTCTGGCCATTGTATTAATGTTATTACGGTTTTAATTCATAGCCCATATGTCAAGGAACATATAGAAAGAAACAAATCAGTTAGAGTATAACACAATAACCAGATTCGATCTAGTCAAAACCTGTGAGAAAGTTCATCCTAGCAATTTCTGAAATTTCCAGAAAATCATATTCATGACCGGATGGCCTGATTTGACCGTTCATAAAATCCCACATGTTTGTTATTTAAGAGATCTAAATGTATAGATCTGAAGTAAAAATGTCAGACTACACAATGGCTATCATAACATTAACATAACACCTAAATATTGACATATCAAGGCAATATAAAACTTGTCAGACCCAGTTTTACACGTTCTGGGTTACCTAGATTTCAGCCGGTCAAGCTCGGTCAACGAGTTTTGACCGATTATAACTCACGATCTAGACATCTGATGGTTGTACTACCACTTCCAGATTAAAGACAACATAACAAACTACCAATCCAAAAGATCAAACAACAAGAATCATAAACACATGAAGATCTAGAGCGACTGACATTTGATTGTCAGACCTCTTTAGAGTTCAAGAACAGTTTTGAAAAAAATCACTTTTTACCCATTTTGATGTTATGGATCTATGGCAAATCACCATAGATTGTAACAATCCAGATTTTTAATTAAATATTTTAATATTTATTGAATTATATAAATATTTAATGGATGTGTTTATCGTTGAATAAGTATTTGTTTAATTTATTTGATGTGATTTGATTATTTATTTGTTTAATAAATAATTAATGAGTTAAGGAAAGTAATTATTTTAAAATAGTAATCTAATTTAATTTAATAATTAAGTTAGAGAGTTTATAATGATTAAATAAATTATTATATTATGCAATGAATTGTTATTAGAATTAATTAATTAAGTATGAAAACTTAATTAATTAGAAGTGTGACAAATAACTATATTATAAGTGGTTATTAAAATAAATTAAAGTAGTTTTAATTTATTTTGCCAAACAAGGCTTAAATATATTAAGTCTTTAATTTTAAAGCGTTTGCCAAATAAAGCCCTATGGCTTTTGGATTTTTAAATTTGATTTATTAGTAATATAAATTAAATTAAATAAAATATAAATAATATATAATAATTATGGTAACATTTTGAATTAATAAGGCCATTAGTAGTGTTTGCTTTTAAACGTTTGAATAAGACGTACGTTTGGGTTAGTTTTAGTTTACGTATAATGCATTTGGCTTAAGCCTAAGAAGAAAAATAGAAGTTTTCTGAGAAGGAGAATTACAGAGGGTTTGAGAGAGAAGTATCAGAGAAAATAGAGATATAGGGTTCTGTAATTCCAAAACGTTTCTTAGTGATTAGCAAGTAATTTCAAAGCAACAAAAGGTATGTTTTATAATCTTAACATATATCTTTTACAGTATAATTCCTTAGTCTCTGTGTTCTTGAAATTCACTCACTGAGGTATAATATGTTTACAAAAATTTTATGTAATCCATATGTTTTACTAATTGATGATGAAACCATATGTTTTGATAATAACTAGCATATATATATGATTGTAGTTTACAAATACGTTCAAAGAGAAACGAAATTGGTTTTACAGTGGACATATGAGGATGAACATGAACATGTTTTGGAGTATAACAAAATTAGTATGTGATTGTATGCTAATTGTGAAATTAAAGCTTATATATGTTAATTGGGTATGAATTTTAGAGAAGCGTACTTTAAAGTAATCAAGTTTGGGTTATTATTGATATTACAGTGTTAAACAACGTTAACAATGGAGTTTTTCTTAAAAACAGTGTTTTCAAAGAATTAAGTTTTCTAAAGTAGTTGTTTAATTGTTGGTAATTGTTATATGGATGATTGTTAACGTTTATGTGTAGTTTACGATGAAGTTATGCGTGTTAATTAGTGTTAGAAATTAAGTTATAGACAAAAATTTAGTTGTTACGTTTCTTCGTGGTTGGTTCTCGCAAGTTTGGCGCCTCAACGCCAAAAAATGGAGCCCTAAATCGTCGAAATTCGCCTAACGCTAAAATTTGCCCGGTAATGCGGAAGTTCGCTTGATCTTTGAAATTCGCGCCCCAAAGCCAATCTCGCATTGCGGTATCCTTCGGTTAGCCTAGTTCTCGCCTTGTGCCGCCATGAGGGTACAAAAGTCCGACTTTGGACGCTTTTGGCCTCCTGTAGTAAAACGACCATAACTTTCTCATACGAACTCCGATTGAGTTGATTCAAGATGATCCGGAACGAGGACGAATAGACCTACAACGTTTATGCTTTAAGTTTTTTAATTTGAGGTGTTTAACAGTAGTCAAAATGGTCATCTTTAGGACTATTATGTTTTCGGGGGCAATCGGAGGGCTTCAGGCATGCACATATGCATGTGTAGTGCTCCTGACCATAAAAGATGATGTCCTAAGTTATAAAAAATGAATGTTAGTAAATATAATGATGCTTAAAATTAATAAATGATGTATTAGATAAGTTATTGAAGCATAGTAAGCATACACAAGAGAGGCAAATCCAAGGCGTGTGATTTAAATGAACGTCAAACGCCGTGCCAAGTGTTAACGAACTTAAAAAGTGTTTCAATTCAATTGAAATGAATATTATAGGATATGAAATGGGTTTAACATAAAACCAATAAGTAGTCCTAGCAAGACTTAAGCACTTGACTGAACATCGAGTTTGACTAAGAAGAAATATAGTGAGTTAACACAATCTAATTGAACATTGTGTGCTAATTAATAGGAATGATTATGAGACGTGGAGTAGAGTTTATATTACAATTACTATGTGTTGTTATGTGACTAATAGTTGATGTGTATGATTATATAATTGTGTAGGGCACGTGAAGTGCAGATAACTGTAAGCTGTTAAACTATTATTGGTAAACAACGATCAAGGCAAGTCTTTCGGTTCCTATTTTCTACGTTGACTTGATGAACTATTTTAAATTGCATGATATATTATGCATGTTGAAATCATGAAATGTTAAAGTCAATATATGAATGCATTGTTTTGACTAAGTAATGATGATTGAATAAGGAACTCAATCTTTATATTTGCTATGTGAATTAAAAGCATGTATGCCATGTTACTTTAATGAGATGTATATCGAGCATTTTATTATATGCTATGTGATGCATGAAAACTGTTAGACTTTGTTGGGCTGTCGAGCTCACTCTTGCAAATAACCACTTTTGCAGGTCAAGATTTTAAGGTAAAGATATGTGCTAAGTGAGTTATAGAGATCTATATTCACGAAGATTACTTATGTTTTATGAGAAATGTATTTCATATTTTGAACGTAACATGTTGTTTAATTGTAAGTTGAGTTATCCAATGTATATGGATATTTAGTTATGATGTAAGACTTTGTATAGTCATTTTGTTGTAACGATTCATGATATAAGATTGAATCAAAGAGTGTAATGTAAAGGTTACGATTCAGGGCAAGAAAGAAGGAAATGTATAAAAGTTTTAAATATTCCGCAATTTTAGTGTTTTTAATATCGAATAATGATGTAAAATTAAAGATTTAATGTATGATTAACGACCGAAGTCGAGATTTAAATGGTATGAATTTTTGGGTTGTTACATAGATCATCATAAAACACCTTCTGGCAAACATCTAAACACATAAACACAAAATTTGTCTTAGCATACAAGATCAAAATAGGTTTTAGGGTTTATACCTTTTCTTGAATATGATTTGATCTTACCTTAACAATCTGATCTAGATGTTTTAAAGGGCTAAAATATGACTGATCTACTTGATAATTTCGGAACATTGAGAGAGGATAAGAGTTGGTGAGAGCTTGTGTACAAAATGACTAAGTTTAGTATACTTTCTCTCTCTTAAATCTATATATATACAATGATACATTGCTATGGCTGATAATTTTGGCTGATTTGCTAGATAATACACTCACCAAGTCAATGTAGTGGTTCACCAACTAAAGTTGCTAGCATTTTTACAAGTTACCAATTAAAGAAAATGAAAAAGGGCATTTTGGTCATTTGCAAAATAAATTTAATGGCATACATAGAATTTGTCACACCCTTAGGGTTTAACCCTTAGGTTTTAAATTAATACTCCAATTCTAGAATTTTCTAATTAGGATTTTAAAATAGAAAAATAAGAATTTCGAAAATGTAATTAGGGTTTTAAATAGAAATTAATATTTCTAAAGTATAATTAGGGTTTCCTAATTATATTAACACATACTAATCACTTTAGGCTTGTTAATTAGGATTAGGGTTTCCTAATTAGGGTTTAGGATTCCCCAATTTAAAATTAGGGTTTCTCGGTTTTTGATTAGGGTTTTTAACGGTACGTTAGGGTTTCTAATCCTGAGATTAGGGTTTCTAATCTCTTATTAGGGTTTATAATTTTAAACCTTATCCGATTAATCATTGATCAATAAATCTCTTCGGTACAAACACATACTCATTAATATAATTATATTAATTATATTTTCTATCGAATCCTTTTCAAGAAATTAGGGTTAGGATTTCTAAAGCGGCTAAGCACAACTCCACTCTAAATTTATTAGTAAATACACAAATTGACCTTCTCGAGACTCGTATCACAGATACTTGTCACAAAATTGATAATCAATATTAATATTAAATAAATAAAAAAATTATTCGAAAAATTTGGATTATTCGAAATCCCGGATTATTACAAGCTCAACTAGCCTAGTTAGAAATATTATGACTAAGATAATGTAGAATAAATTATCGTTAGCCTTCAACAGTGTTAAACTGATAAAATATAATAAACATCAAGTTTAACTGCAGCGGAACAAACAATCCATTAGAAGAGTTAAGTAGAGCATGATATCTAATATCTTCTATGACTTAAAAAGTTTATCATCAATTTTATCGCTGGGACTCAGCTTAATAAATAATCCACATCATCGAATCATCTATGCACTACGGGCCAAGGATATTCGTGTAATCATCAATGGTCATGAACATGCCAAACAACAATTCATCTTTGTACCCTTGGCCGAAGATCGAGAACGCATGGTCATTATCATACCAATAACTATCGCTGAGACTCAGCTCAATAAATAATCCACATCACTTGTAACATTACATGTTATGATTATACCGAATGATCCCTGGTCATAATCATACCAATCAACAGTCCATCTATGCACTACGGGCCAAAGATGACTTTTATCACAATATAAACATGAGGATGACGACAATGATATAAGAATTCAATTAAATGAGAGCAAGGATAAATTTTAAAGATTTTATAATTTAATTTATCCAGAATTCAAGAATATCTAAATTGTCAACATGATACTGCTTTGTGGAGTAAAATTCAAGAATAATATTGTATCAAAAATGATTTGGACTCAAAAGAAATCAATTTTTGTCATGAATAGTACCACGGGTGAATAGTACTCGAGTGCATAGTACCCCGTGAATAGTAATTCGAGAATAGTACCCTATAAATAGTACCCCGTGAATAGTACAATGGCATAAAAAAGTTAAAACTTATGAAGAATGTTCAGAATAATATTTTCATGAAAAGATACTGGATGAAGCGCAAATTTCAAGGATATTCTACTAATTTTATGGAGTATAGAAGTCAAAACTTAACAAAATAAGTATAGAATTCTGAATTTGAAACGAAATAATATTACTTACATACTACAGAGTATGGAAGAAAATATTATTTCTTACGAGTATTGAACAAAAATAATATCCCTTACAACTGTTGAACGAAAATAATATTCCTTACGAATATTGAACGAAGATAATATTCCTTATGAATATTGAACGAAAATAATATTCTTTACGAATATTGAACGCAAATAAAATTCCTTACAAATACGAAAAATAATATCGTAAGCGAATATGAAATAAATAATAGCCCTTACCTCAAAAAGAGAGCAATTTCGACTGTTATAGTGAATATATTTTTGAAGAAAACTTTCACTATTTTCTACACTCAAAGCTTCCTTAAAATCTAAAGAAATACACTCAATATTATAGAAGAAGAATTCTCTGATTCTGGTGTGATTTTCTTTTCTAAATTGAGCATCCTATTTATAGGAGAAGGGAAGGATACTATTTGGATGCACAGTAGAGGAAGTTCACGGATTGCATAGTGGTTCACTGGAAATTTTTTGATTTTCAAAATTTTTACTGTGCAAACACTATGCAGACAATATGCAAATACTATGCATAATAAAATATAATATATTTTATTTTTCATATAAAATAAAACTTATTATAATAATAATAATAATAATTTAACTCCCTCCCGTGATAATACAATTCCTCCCTCCATTATCATCCCATTCGTGGGCCCCCACCCTTTATTTTATATATATATATATATATATATATATAATAACTTTCTACCGATTATTTTGAAAAATAGGTAAATAGGGGTCCAAATAATAATACAAAATTTACAACAAATACTTCATAAAAATCCCCTCAATATTTTTAACAACATTTATTCATCATTATTATAACTCGCAATATTAATAACCGATCGCTCCTGTGAAAGCAGGGGCTTTCCGATAAGGATTTCTCCCTATTGGCGCGCAATTAAGTGACCAAACCCCTTTCCTCGATGGAACTTTCTAGACATTGTTAATTATGCAAATAATAATATGAATAACTTGTCATCTCAATTATTGATTTAATAATATAAAATATTGACAATAATTGAATCAAATAACATGAGATACTATGCAGCAATTATTGTAGCAATAATTGAGTGTAACTGAGTGACTTCTCACGTAAGCATCAATAATCAATACCGCGTGCTACTATGTAACCACACGTATTACTGTACTTTTATCACCAGGTAATTCAACAATTAACGGTAAAACTTTTTCAATTATTTATAAAAAGATATTTGTGTCGTTTATTAACTCCGACAATAATTCTGTTGTGGGGTCCACCAATGATTGTGTCGTCCTACGAATATTTTCTGTTAAAACAAATATTCCCCGACCAATCGTATATTTTATAACAACTTGTATACTTTGCAAAATTTATAAATATTACCCACAACTATAACATTATATCAAATCCACACCATAATATTAAAAAAAATATTTCGAGAAAATTAATTTTTATTCATAAAATTTGGTGTCTTACAACCTCCCCTTCTTATGAAATTTCATCCTCGAAATTGACGTATGTACCTGGTATGTCGAAGAGGTGAGGATACCTCGTTTTTATTTTGGATTCTAACTCTTGAGGTATAACCTTTGAGCGTAGAATATGTTCCTTTTTATCCAAGATTTTAACAGGTATCTCCTTATACGTTAAATCTTCTGCTATCTCATCTAGTTCTAATTCAATAATGTGGTTTGAGTCATCCACATATTTACGTAACATCGATACGTGAAAAACATTATGAACACGCGACATATTTGGCGGTAAAGCGAGTCTATAGGCCACAGTTCCTACTCAATCGAAGATTTCAAATAGACCAATAAAATCGAGGGTTGAGATTTCCTTTCTTCGTCGATTCTTACTTCTAGAATAATGCCTTATTGCACCTTCTTCTTCACATTCATCGGCTTTAAGTCTGTAGCTTGAGCGGCTTTAACTTAATCGATTAAAGTCGATTCTACTCGTATTTTTGACATCATCACGTGGGTCCCTAGAGTCTTTAATTCTATCTCTATCATTTTTAAGTCATACGAAATGGGTTTTTGTGTTAACAACCTCACACTCATAATCGCATACGATCTTCTACTCAATGCGTCAGCTACCATATTCGCTTTTCCAGGATGGTATTGAATGGTATGGTCGTAATCTTCAACATCTCGAGCCAACATCTTTGGCGCATGATACGTTTGTTTTAGTTGAAGAAATATTTGAGCTTTTAGAAATGAGTTTTGTACTGGGGTCAATACAAAATTTGATTTCACGCTCTGGGGGTAGGCCAGGAAGTCTTCAGGGAATACGTTACGAAATTTATTAATGATAGAAATATTATTCAAAACTGTGACTCTCATATAAGACTTGGATAACACGTCACATTGATACCTATCAACTTTCCACCGTTATTCACAGCGTCCCTCTACGAAAAGTCTGGCTTCGGTGCATTCCAAGACTTGGAAGTCACCAGCGAACGGCTCAGGGCTCTTTACTTATGGCTTGATATGACAGTGATTGACTTTAGTGGTTTGGTTGCTTGAATTAGCATAACGTGTTGGTTAGGAATATGAAAACTAACAACCTTACGAGATCAATCAATTTTAGCATGACGAATAGTTAACCAGTCGATTCCTAAAATCACATTAAATGCAAGTATTTTCAAAGAGATAAGATCGATAGGTAACGTGAGGATGCCGATTTGAATCAAATAAGATTTATAAATAGTGGATGTAATGAATGTTTCTCCCAACAGAGTTTCAGCAGATAAGTCAAAGTCTAATTTCTCTATAGTTAAATTTAAACGTTGAGCGTAAGTAGGAGAAATAAAAGAGTGGGTAGAACCGGTATCAAATAAGGTATAAACTTTGCAAGAGTTTATGATTAACTTACCCGTGATAACTTTGTTTAGGTTCCTCGACAAACGCTCTCACTTAAACTATCAGCTTTAACTTGTCTGGGACATCCTTTGGCGTCACCAACCCAGCTGGACTTAACTTCACTACACGATAAAGTCGAGCTAGGTGACCTTCTCTTTCGCAATTGACACACGCTTTGGGTTGCTGTGTACAATTTGGACGGATGTGTCCCTTCTGTCCGCATTTGAAATATACGACCGGTGGTCGTTCTTCTTCCTTAGAAACATGTGTTGGTGCTGCTGTCGACGTCTTTCCGTCATTGTTGAATCTTCTCTTCTTAAAGTCGTTCCCACCTAGTTCACCTTTCCTATTATCTTGGCCATGATTACCACCGAAGTGGTTACCATTTCTGGCATGATAATTTCCTCCACGATGGTTATCGTTGTTCCAATGGCCATTGCCACCAGTACAATTATTATCGTGTTGTTGGTCATTGCCTTTTGGTTGAGTTGACTCATAATTGCGTTCTAATAAATGAGCCCTATTCACAACATCTGAATATAAAAAAAGTTTGTGAGAAATAAGGTATTGACGTATTTTGGGTTTTAAACCTTGCAAAAACTTTCACGTCATTCGCTCCTCATTATCAACCAAATGGGATGCAAACCGAGATAACTCGGCAAACTTAGCCTCGTACTGCGACACGGTCATATTTTTTTGCTCCAGCTTGATGAATTGCACCTCCTTCATGTGACGAATACTTTCAAGAAAGTACTTTTCGTTGAACAATTCTTGGAACTTCTCCCAAGACATCTTTAGTACGAAAGGTTGAGTACATTTTACAAATTCCCACCAGTAACCTGCTTCTTCACGCAACATAATGGTGGCGAAGGGAACCTTTTTCTCCTCTGAGAATTCCAAGACATCAAATATCTTGGTGATCTGCTTTATCCACGTTTCTGCCTTAAGTGGTTCTGGCTTTCCCAAAAACTCTGGTGGTCCCAGCTCCTTGAACTGCTTAGTAGTGACCAGCCGTGAATTGCCAGTGTTTCCACCTGCATTATGAACATGAGTCTCTCTCGTTTGGTTTTGCATGAATTCTAGAAAACTCCTAAACATACCATCGTTCGTCATTTGGTCGGTGTTGTTGTTTACACAAGGATTATTGCCTTCCTGATGCACATTATCCCGGTTATTAATCGTCGGTGACTCAACGGTCTTATGTGCTCCATTGCTTATCTTAACATTTTCAGATGCCATTTTACTGTCACAAAACAAGGGTTAATTGACATACCACATGTTATCCCTATATTCTGACCCACCAATTAAATAAAAAATAAACTTAGGTAGGTCATACTAGCGAAAGAATTACCCGTCTCTCCCATCCTAGTTTTAGTCTCACATCTCATCTATGGATCATATCTCTAAGCTTTGATACCAACTGTGACGCCCCCAAAATAGGTATATGAAGACCCTAACTTTTTATAAATAAAATCAAATTTCCTCTAATTATTATTTTGAATAATAAGGTGTTAATTTGATATAATGTTTTGGTTATGGGTGAAATGTGCAAATTTTACAAAATAAGCAAGTGGTTATAAAATATTCATTGTTGTCATGGAATATTCTTGCTATAGGGGAATATTCGTACGATGGCGCAGCCATTTGTGGGCCACATAACGAAAAACGGCGGATGAAGAAAATGACAAGTTGAGTTTTTACAAATAACGACATAGTTGTTACCGTTAACAATGTTGGAATACCCGGTGGTTAAAAATACAAGAATACGCCAGTAGTTGCACAAAGAAACAACACCAGATTGAACAATATTTTTGAATTATTGATTCTTACGTAAGAAGGCACTACTCAATAATTGTTACAGTAATTACTATTCAATATTTTATTTTATTAATTCAATAATTGCTTTGTTGATATTTTATATTATTGTTATTTCAATAATTGTCACTGCATAGTATTTCCCATTATCAGATCAATAATTCATATTATTTGAATAATATTATTAGATAGCATTATTGGCAATGTCTAAGGAAGTTCTGTCTAGGAAAGGGGTTTGGTCACCTAATTGCGCGCCAGTAAGGAGAAATTCTTATCAGAAAGCCCCTCTTTCCCGGGAATGACCTGTTTTTCATAATTGTGATTCTGTAATATTATTTGTGAATAATTAATTATATATTTATATGATAAGGAAATGTGCTGAAATGTTTTTCAAAAGTGGTGGGCTAAAATTTTCAAAGTTGGATGCGTAGAAGCCATTAGAGGCAGTTTTGTCAGCTTTGGCATGCTATGCTTTTCCTATAAATAGGGTGCTTAGTTAGAATTGAAAATCACACCAGAATAATAAGCTTTCTTTCTCTATATTATCGAGCATATTTTTGTGAGTATTTAGATACTTTGAGAGTTGCTATTTAGTGCAAGTTTCCTTCAGCTTTATATCCGATATTCCAGTCAGAAGTACTACTCTTTTGAGGTAAGGGATGTTATTTTCTTCGTAAATGATGTTTTTCTTTCAATGTCATTATGACAAAATATTGGTTTGAATTTTATTATGAAATTTCTACTTTTTTATTTCGAGGTTACTATTCACGTATACAGTACTATTCAGGTATTCGACACTATTCACGAATACGGCACTATTCACGAAGTATGATTTTTTTTCTTGTGGAATTTCTATCTTTTGTATCGGGGTTACTATTCACGTATACTATAAGACCCCAACTTATTATAAATAAAATTGAATTTCCTTTATTTATTATTTTGAAATAGTAAGGGTTAATTTGATTAATGTGGTTAGTTGTGGTTAAAATGCACAAATATTTTAAATAAGCAAGTGGTTATAAAATATTCATTTTTTATCGGAGAATATTCGTTTGGTCGTGGAATATTATTACCGCTTGGGAATATTCGTATTTACGACCAAAATTTATGTGGGCCCCCATAACTTGAAGCGATTGGATGAAGAAAACGACAAGTATAAGTTATTTATAAATAATTGCCATAGCTTGTTACCAATTAATCTTTGTTAGAATACCTTGTTAAAACACAAACACGATGTCTGGCGTTGTTGTTGCAAAGATATTACGATATTGCACCAATTATTGATTCTTACGTAAGAAGGCACTACTCAATAATTATTACAAAGAATTACCGTTCAATATTTTATTTTATTGATTCAATAATTGTTGCATTGATATTCTATATTACTGTGGTTTCAATAATTGTCACTACACAGTATTTTCCATTATCGAAGCAATAATTCATATTATCTGAATAATATTATTAGATAACATTATTGGCAATGTCTAGAAAGTTCTGTCTAAGGAGAGGTTTGGTCACCTAATTGCGCTACCAAGTGAGGAGAGAAATCCTTATTGAAAGCCCTCTTCCTGGAACTACCTCGGTTGTTTGTATTGTGATTCTCGTAATATTATTTGTGAATAATTAATTATTGATTTATATGATGAGGAAAATATTCATTTTATGTGGATATAGATGGAGAAAATTTTTAAAGTGACAATTGTTGAAAATCGATATTTTATCTTTTCTGATAAAATAATATTTTATTATATTATTATAATATAATAATGATGATATTTTTACAATGAATGTGGGATATATGAGTATATGAGGAGGAAGAGTATTTTTGTTGCAAAAGTTATTTAAAACATGTTAAACTTGTCTGTGGGCCCATTTTTTGACTGAAATTTGATTATAGCCTGTAAAATCACCCGTTTGTGGATTTCGGTCAATTTCTGTTTAGAATTTGGAAAAACTTTCTTCTGTAAAGTTGTAGATAATAGAATTTCCTATAGAAAAGACATGAGGTTTGAATTTTTCTGACATAAGGGCTATTTATTATGAATTATTGAAGTTCCGGATTAATTGATTATCATTGTTTTGGAGTTTTAAGTAACTTTTGCATGAAAAACGTTTTTGTCACTTATGGGACATGTGTTAGTGGTTGATTTCAGCTAGTGGTGTGCGTAGGAAGATGTGAAAAAATAATATTATTAATTTATTAAATCTTCTGCTTTGGTGTTCTAAGCATTTTTCTATAAATAGGGTGCTTAGGTTAGAATTGAAAATCACACCAGAAACTAAAGATTTCTCTCTCTATATATAGAGCGTATTTTTGTACTTTGAGTATTGCTATATGGTGCAAGTTCTTTCAGAACTATATCCAGTATTCCATTCAGAAATACTATCCTTTTGAGGTAAGGGATGTTATTTTCTTCGTAAGTAATATTATTTCTTCAATATCATTATGCCGAAATATTGTTTGGAACTTTTTATCAAATTTGGAATTTTTTCATGTCGGAGTTACTATTCATGAGTTACTATTCACGAGTTACTATTCATGAGTTACTATTCACGAGTACTATTCACGAAGCATGATGATTTTTTTGTGAAATTACTATCTTTTAGTGTCGGAGTTACTATTCACGTATACGGCACTATTCACGTATACGACACTATTTACGAATACGACATTATTCACAGAAAAATTAAATTTTCTTTTATGTGTCCAAGATTGTCTGTTATGATTCCTATCTTTGATTGAATCTATGTTTTGGTCTTCATTCTTGAATTTTACTCCACTCTGGTTATTTATGAAGTATTTTTGAACTTGGATTGTTTAAAGTACAATCCTTAATATTTGTTCTTTTGTTTCACTGGATTCGTTTTCTTTAAAATATTTTTCATCATCCTCAGTCCTAAATGATGACATAACTGAATATCTTTGGCCTGTAGTGCAAAGATGAATGATTTCTGATGAATATCTCCGTAGTGCAAAGATGAACAAGTGTTTAGATGAACATGACCAACTGATGAATATCTTTGGCATGTAGTGCAAAGATGAATAGTTGATTCTAGATATATATTGATTGATGTTACAGGGATAAAAGATAGACGATGAACTTTTAAATTCATATATAGAAGATAGTAGAACTCAATCTCTACTTGACTCTTCTAATGGATTGCTGTTTTCGCTGCAGTTGTTGATCTAAAACTTGTTATCTATTATATTTTATCAGATTTTTCCCTGTTGAGGACTAACAATAATTTGTTTTATATTATCTTAGTCATAATGTTCTTTACTGGGCTAGTTGAGCTCACCCTTTTCCTTTTGTTCTATTTTTCTTCTCAGGAGGCGAGAATGTAGCGAAAGTAGCTTCGGGTATGGAATGAAGGTTCTAGAAAGTCGTTTTAGTAGTCCTCACCATTTTTATAAAATAATGTATCAATAATTGTAATGAGGACTTATTTGAGTGTGGATATTGTTTAGATGACAATATTTGTTTTTAAACTCACAGTTTAAGTGTTGTCGTATTTTGCACGATAATTGTATTAATAAAGTTATAGTTGTTTCTGTACCATGTATTTGACGACTCGGAATGGGTGTTGTATACCTATTTTGGGGGCGTCACATATACGACACTATTCACAGAAAAATGAAATTTTCTCTTCTTTGTCCAAGATGTCGATTATAGTTACTATCTTTGATTGTATCCATGTTATGATCTTCATATTTTATTTTACTCTGCTATAGTTTATTATGGAGTAATTTTGAACTTGGATAAACCGAAGTACGAATCCCTAATCTTTGATCTTTTATCTCACTGGATTTATTTTCTTTAAAATATATTTCATCATCCTCAGTCCTAAATGGAGATATAACTGAATATCTTTGGCCTGTAGTGTAAAGATGAAAGATTATCTGATGAATATCTTTGGCCCGTAGTGCGAAGATGGACATGTGTTGAGATGAACATGACCAACTGGTGATACAAATGAATATCTTTGGCATGTAGTGCAAAGATGAATATTTGATTCAAGATGTATATTGATTGATGTTACAAGGATAAAATATTGATGATGGACTTTTAAATTCATAGATGATAGTAGATTTCATTCTCTACTTAACTCTTCTAATGAATTGTTATTTCTGCTGCAAATATTGATCTAAAACTTGTTGTCCATTATATTTTATCTGATTTGTTGAAGGTTAACGATAAATTATTCTATATTATCTTAGTCATAATATTCTTTACTGGGCTAGTTGAGCTCACCCTTTTCCTTTTTGTTCCATTTTTCTTCTCAAGAGGCGAGAATATAGCGGGAACTAGTCGGGGTATGGAGTGATGTTCCCAGTTAGGTTTTTTAGCAATCCTCACTATTTTGTAAAATAGTGTTTCAATAATTGTAATGAGGACTTATTTGAGTTTGAATACTGTCTAGAAGACAATATTTGTATTTAAACTCACAGCATATGTGTTGTCGTGTTTTGCACGACGATTGTAATAATGAAGTTGTAGTTGTTTTCTGTAACATGTATTTGGCGACTCAAAATGGCCAAAGATATTCGTGTAATCATCAATGGTCATGAACATGCCAAACAATAATTCATCTTTGCGCCCTTGGCCGAAGAGAACGCATGATCATGATCATACCAATAAATGTCGCTGAGACTTAGCTCAATAAATAATCCACATCACTTGTAACATTATAGGTCATGATTACACCGAATGATCCCTGGTCATAATCATACCAACCAACAGTCCATCTATGCACTTCGGGCCAAAGATGACTTTTATCACAATATAAACACGAGGATGATGATAATGATATAAGAATTCAATTAAATGAGAGCAAGGATAAATTTTAAAGATTTTATAATTTAATTTATCAAGAATTCAAGAATATCTAAATTGTCAACATGATACTGCTTTGTGGAGTAAAATTCAAGAATAATATTATATCAAAAATTATTTGTACCGAGTGAATAGTACCTCGAGTGAATAGTACTCGAGTAAATAGTATCCCGTGAATAGTAATTTGGAAATAGTATCCCGTGAATAGTACTCCATCATGAAAAAGTTAAAACTTATCAAGAAAGTTCAGAATAATATTTTTATGAAAAGATATTGGATGAAGCGCAAATTTCAAGGATATTCTACTAATTTCATGGAGTATAGAAGCCAAAACTTAACAAAATGAGTATAGAATTCTGAATCTGAAACGAAATAATATTACTTACATACTACAGAGTATAGAAGAAAATATTATTTCTTACGAGTATTTAACAAAAATAATATCTCTTACAACTGTTGAACGAAAATAATATTTCTTACGAATATTGAACGAAGATAATATTCCTTACGAATATTGAACGAAATAATATTCTTTACGAATATTGAACGCAAATAAAATTCGTTACAAATACAAAAAATAATATCGTAAGCGAATATGAAATAAATAATACCCCTTACCTCAAAAAGAGAGCAATTCTGACTGTTATAGGGGATATATTCTTGAATAAAACTTTCACTATTTTCTACACTCAAAGCTTCTTTAAACTCTAAAGAAATACACTCAATATTATAGAAGAAGAATTCTTTGATTCTGGTGTGATTTTCTTTTCTAAACTGAGCATCCTATTTACAAGAGAAGGGAAGGATATTATTTGGATGCACAGTAGAGGAAGTTCACGGATTGCACAATGGTTCACGAGAAATTTTCTGATTTTCAAATTTTTTACTACGCAAACACTATGCAGTATGCATAATAAAATATAATATATTCTATTTTTCATATAAAACAAAACTTATAATAATAATAATAATAAAAATAATAATAATAATTTAAATCCCTCACGTGATAATACAATTCCTCCCCCCCCCACTTATCATCCCATTCAGAGGGCCCCCACCGTGAAGACCCCAACTTTTATGAATAAAGATGAATTTTCTATAAATATCATTTTTGAATATTATGGAATGAATTTGATATAATGTTATAGTTGTAGGTAATATTTATAAATTTTGAAAAGTACGCATGAGTTGTTATATAATATTATCGATTGGTGGGGAATATTCGTATAATGGCACAATCATTGGTAGACCCTATTAAACGAAATTATTGTCGGATTGATTGAAAACGACAAAAATACTTTATGAAAATAATGGCGGAAGTTTTACTGTTAAGCTGTTGAAACACCCTTGTTAAAAGTATAATGTCTGGCGTAGTTGCACGATGTACACGGTATTAATTATTGATGCTTACGTGAGAAGTCATTCAGTTTTGTTCAATTATTACTACGATAATTCTTTGCGTAGTATCTCATGTTATTTGATTCAATTATTGTCAATATTTTATATATTATTAAATTAATAATTGAGACGAAAAGGTTATTAATATATTATTTGCAATATTAACGATGTTCTGAAGTTACGCTCGAGGAGAGGTTTGGTCACCTAATTGCGCCGCCAATAGGGGAGAAATCCTTATTGAAAGCCCCCTCTTTCCGGGAAATCGACACAGTCGATTAATATTGTGAATTATAATAATGATGATAAATTTTGTTTTATTAGTATTATTAATGTAATAAAATGCAGAAATTTTTTATATAAAATGTAATATTTTTATAAAGTTATTCGTTTTATTATACTATAAATAGAATATATAATATTCTATCATGCATAGTGTTTTTGTAGTAAAATATTTTTATATAAAATGTAATATTTTTATAAAGTTATTTATTTTATTAGACAATAATTAGAATATATTACATTTTATTATGCATAGTGTTGCATAGTACCTCAAGCATAGTGTTTTGCATAGTAAAATCTTTTTATATAAAAATGTATACTTTTATAAAGTTATTCATTTTATTAGATTATAAATAGAATATATTATATTTTATTTAAAATTTTTGCTTTAAATATGGACCGTCCGATTAAAAAGTAAATCAATCTGGACCGCTTCATGAATTAGTTACTATATGATCCATTCTTCTATAAATAGAAGCTCATTCTTTCATTATTTCTTACGAATTCACTGAAACTCTAGAGAGAGAAACTATAGAGAGGATTCTTCTTCTATAATCTTGAGCGTATTTCTTTAGAGTTTAAAGCTTTGAGCGTAGTGCAAGTTTTCTTCAAATATATCCTCGCCCTACCAGTCGGAATACTCTTCTGTTACAGAAAGGGATATTATTTGTTGTACTCGTAAGGGGTATTCTTTCTTTCTTATTCGTGAAGAGAACTTCAGTTATTCCATTCTTTATTATTCTGTTGGAATAACCTGTATACGCTGGATACCCTATACTTGGTGAAATTCTTCTGTTATTCTATTCTTTATTATTCTGTTGGAACATCATGTCTGTGCGTTTACGCATGACCTGGTTCCGTTGTTTATTATTATATTGGAATATCCTGTCTGTGCGTCTACGCATGACCTGGTTCCGTTGTTTATTATTCTGTTAGAATATCCTGTCTATGCGTCTACGCATGACCTGGTTCCATTATTTATTATTCTGCTGGAATATCCTGTCTGTGCGTTTACGCATGACCTGGTTCCGTTATTTATTATTCTGTTGGAATAACCTATATGTGCGGTCTATCGCATGCCTGGTGATTTCTATTGTTATTCCATTATTTATTATACCTAGTTGGTTAAAGTTTTGACTTCTATACTCCATGAAATTAGTGGAATATCCTTGATATTTGCGCTTCATCCAGTATCTTTTCATGGAAATATTCTTCTGAGCATTCTTGAATTTTACTCCACAAAGAAGTATCATGTTGACAATTTGGACATTATTGGTTCCTGGATAAATTAATTTTTGAACTTGTTTTATTGAATTCTTATATCATTGTTATTATCCTCATGTTCATATTATGTTGAAAGTCATCTGTGGCCTGTAGTGCATAGATGGACTTGGTATGATTATGACCAGGGATTATTCGGTATAATCATGACCGTAATGTTACAAATGATGTGGTCAAAGTCCTCATTGGCCCGTACTGCATTGATGGACAGTCGTTGGCATGATAATGACCATTGATAAAAACACGAATATCCTTGGCCCGTAGTGCATGAATAATTTGTGGTCCTGATACTAATGAATATCCTTGACCGTAGTGTAGGGATGATGTGGATTATTTATTAAGCTGAGTCTCAGCGATAAAAATAATGAAAAACCTTTTAAATCATAGAAGATAGTAGATTTTATTCTCTACTTGACTCTTCTAATGGATTGTTTGTTCCGCTGCAGTTAAACTTGATGTTTGTTATATTTTATCAGTTTAACATCGCTGAAGAGCTAATGATAATTTATTCAGAATTATCTTAGTCATAATATTTCTTACTGGGCTAGTTGAGCTCACCCTTTTTCTTTCATTGTTCTCTTCAGGAAATGAGAACGTTGTAAGACCCCGAATTTTATGAAATAAAAGTATTCAATTTTTCTTATAATTACAATTCAGTAAATGATTGAATTGATAAAAGTTTAAAGTTAAGGGTGAGATATGAATTTTTTTTTAAAATACGCAAGTGGTTATAAAATATTCAATTGTCGGGGAATATTCGTTTGGTCGTGGAATATTCTTTCTGTCGGAGAATATTCGTACAACGACGCAGCCATTTATGGGCCCCATAACAAATAACTATCGGATGAAGAAAACGACAAAAATTAAATTTTTATAAATAACGGCATAGTTGTTACCGTTAACACTGTTGGAATACCCGGTGGTTAAAATACAATAATACACGTGTTTGTACAGTAGCACACAAAGTATCTTTGAATTATTGATCCTTACGTAAGAAGGCACTACTCAATAATTGTTACAAAGAATTACCGCTCAATATTTTATTTTATTGATTCAATAATTGTTTGTTATTGATATTTTATATTATTGTTGCTCAATAATTGTCACCTTTGCACATCATCTCCATTATCGATCAATAATTCATATTATTTGGAATAATATTATTAGATAGCATTATTGGCAATGTCTAGAAAGTTACATCGAGGAGAGGTTTGGTCACCTAATTGCGCACCAATTGAGTGAGAAAATCCTTATCGAAAAGCCCCTCTTTCTGGAACTACCGTTGTCATTATTATGATTTTGTAATATTATTTGTGAATAATTAATTATTGATTTATATGATAAGGAAATATTTATTTTATGTGGATATAAATTATGGATATATTTATTTTTATGTGGATAAAATGAAGGAATTAATGCTTGAGGTGTTTTATCAAGATTTTGTTTGTGTGGAGGTATTAAAATTATCCGTTTGTGGATTTGAGATATTTTTGGTTTGAAATTTGGAAAAACTCAAAGCTACAAAGTTGTAGAGAATTCGATTTCAGGTAGAATGGACATAAAATTCGTATTTTTCTGATAAACGGACTATTTTCTATGAATTGTTGAAATTTCGGAAAATAAAATAATTTTTATTAAAATTATAGGTGGGACCCACTTTTACTTTTCAAACCATGTGCTGAATTGATTTCAATGTTGGCTGCTCAGATTTTTCAGCAAAAGTGGGCGTAGAATGAGGAAGAAGATATATTAATATTTTATTAATTTAGTCTCCTTTGGCGTTCTAGCATTTTCCTATAAATATGTGCTTAAGTTAGAATTGAAAATCACACCAGAAACATAAGTTTTTTCTCTCTATATTATCAAGCATATTTTTATTAGTATTTAGATATCTTGAGTGTTACTATACGACGCAAGTTCGTTCAGCGTTATATCCGATATTCAAGTTAGAAATACTGCTCTTTTGAGGTAAGGGATTTTAAGGGTTGTTATGTTTTTCATGTTTCGTAACTTTTCAGACCTTCAAAAATTCTGGAAAAATTTGAAATGATATTTTGATGAGTTTTATTGATTGTTTCCAAAAATGGTGATTTTTGGATATATAGATTAAGAGTTATGAATTTTATGAGAAAAGACTATTTTAAAAGTAACCGCTTATAACTCCTTGTGGTTAACTCCAAAATTAATGAAATTTTTTATTGAGAGTACATCTATATAATATCAGTGTACTCTGTGAATTTTGGAATTTTTGGATAAAAATATAATTTATGATAAATGTCTAAATATTCTATGGTTTTGGCCATATGAAAATAGTAAATGAATTTTAAAAATTCTGAGAAAAATATATATTCAATATGGGACTATATTCTACTAAATCCCAGAAAAGAAATATTTTTGAAACTGATTTGGTATTTTTCATGAAAATGGTCTAGTTATGAGTAAAAGAATTAAATATGTTATGTGAAGTAAGAAAATTGAAAAATATGATTTTATGCCTTGAGAATCATACATGAGTTATATGCAGATTATTGATGAGGGTTTTGGTTATTGGTGATAAAATCTTATGAGTTTGGTATTTTAGAATGATTAAATACATTATTTAGTAAGTGTAAATAATTAAAATAAATTGTTTATAAGTTTAAGAAATGTTATTTCAATATCATTATACCAAAATATTGGTATGGATTTTATTGTGGAATTTTTACATTTTTGTGTCGGGTTTACTATTCATGAGTTACTATTCACGAGTTACTATTCATGAGTTACTATTCACAAAGTTACTATTCATGGGTTACTATTCATGAGTTACTATTCATGACAAAATTGGTTTCTTTTTCTAACTAAATTATAGTTGATTTATGAATATTACTCTTGAGATTAAAACTATATGTTGATCATATTATTTTTATTATTATATATAATATTTTTATAACCCTAATGATGATATTTCTCTTTGACTTGAGTGTAAAGATGGATAGATTTTTGGTATGATCATGACTATGGGTTCTCTTTGGCCAGTAGTACAAAGTTGAATTGTTGACTGGTATGATCATGACCATTGAATTTATAATTGAATATCTTTAGCTTAAGTACAAAGGTGAAATGATCAACATGGTTATAATTGTTTATATAAATTCTGAAATGATTATATATTTCTTTGAGATATTAATATATTTGGACTGTAGTGCAAATATGAACTGTTGAGGAATATCTTTGGCCTATAGTGCAAAGATGAATTGTTGATGAATATCTTTGGCCCGTAGTGCAAAGATGACCTGTTGTTGAATATCTTTGGCCTGTAGTGCAAAGATGGTCTGTTGATGAATATCTTTGGCCCGTAGTGCAAAGATGACCTATTGTTGAATATCTTTGGCCTATAGTGCAAAGATGGTCTATTGATGAATATCTTTGGCCCGTAGTGCAAAGATGGTCTGTTGATGAATATCTTTGGCCCGTAGTGAAAAGATGAAATTGTTAGTATAATTATAAATAGGAACTGTGATTTGGTATAACCATGATCTTTGATATTTCAGGTAAAGACATGTGATCAAAATTATCTTCGTCCTGGATGCGAACAGAAATTTAGAATCACAATTTTGATTATGAGTTATTCATATGATTGTGGACCAGAACTGTTGATTGATGTTACAGGGATAAAACATTGTTGGTGGATTTTTAACATAGAGAAGATAATAGACTTTATGGTCTATTTGACTCTTCTAATGGATTACTCGTTCCGCTGCAACTATGGTTGAAATTTTTATCATCTACCATATGTTCTAAATCTCTGATTTATTATTGATAATTTAATTATCTTTAGTCATGATATTCTTTATTGGGCTAGTTGTGCTCACCCTTCTGTTTCACAATTCCTTTCAGGTAATAAGAGTGTAGCTGGGTCGAGCGGGGGTAACAAGGGAATAGAACGGTGGTCATCATTTAGTAGTTATAGTTGGTGAATCAACTAGGGTGAGGCGAACCCAAATCAACGTTGGAAGGGTGTTTTGCCACTATCATACAAGATGTCTAATGACATACAACCTCGTGTCATCATAAGACAGGGTTGTGCTCATCCACTTGCTGAGTATATTTACGAGCACTACCTATATAATCTTGGTGTTTGTTTGAAGTATAATTCTCATTTAGAGACAGTGGAGATAATGATATGTCAAGAGAAGACTCACCATTGGGAAGAATATGATAGTAATCTTCTCGTTTTTCTTTGGGGTCTATTGGGTCAACCAAGGATAATTCTGTGGCCATATGATATCTATCATAACCTAGACGCATGGCCTCCCATGTACGAAGGTTTCCTTGAGCACTTCCCAAAGATTTTAATTTCTAAAACAGTTTTTGACTATACCTTTATGTAAGGTGTCATTGTGACGTGCTATCCAAGGTTGGGATGAGTGTCACAGTTGGTATATATTTGTATCCAAACTCATAGCATATATGTTGTTGTATTTTGCACAACAATTGTTGTAATAAAGTTGTAGTTGTTTTCCGTACCATGTATTTGGCGACTCAGAATGGGTTGGATGGAATGGACCTATTTTGGGGTTGTCACAAACGTAGCTTGGACTAGTCGGGGAACGGAGTGACGGTCCAGCTGATAGCATTAGTAGTCCTCACTATTTTGTGAAATAGTGTGATAATAAATGTAATGAGGACCCCATTGAGTTTGTATATTGTCTAGATAACAATATTTGTATTAAAACTCACAGCATATGTTTAGTCGTATTTTACACGACTGTTGTATATTTAAGTTGTATTTAAATTTTGTACCATGTATTTGACGACTCAGAATAGGTGATGTATACCTATTTTGGGGGCATCACACCCACCCTTTATTATATATATATATATATATATATATATATATATATATAATATACTGAATAACTTTCTATCTATTATTTTGAAAAATGGGTAAATGGGGGTCCAAATAATAATAAAATATTTACAACAAATACTTCATAAAAATTCCCTCAATATTTTAACAACATTTATTCATTATTATTATAACTCACAATATTAACAACCAGATCGTTCCCAGGAAAGAGTGGGCTTTCAGATAATGATTTCTCCCTATTGGCGCGCAATTAGGTGACCAAACCCTTTTCCTCAACAGAACTTTCTAGACATTGTTAATTATGCAAATAATAATATGAATAACTTGTCATCTCAATTATTGATTTAATAATATAAAATATTGACAATAATTGAATCAAATAATGTGAGATACTATGCAATAATTATTGTAGCAATAATTGAGTATAACTAAGTGACTTCTCACGTAAGTATCAATAATCAATACCGTGTGCTACTATGCAACCACGCGTATTACTATACTTTTATCACCGGGTAATTCAATAGTTAACGGTAAAACTTTCGCCGTTATTTATAAAAAGATATTTTTGTCATTTTCTAACTCCGACAATAATTTCGTTGTGGGGTCCACCAATAATTGTGCCATCGTACGAATATTTTCTATTAAAATGAATATTCCCCGACCAATCGAATATTTTATAATAACTTGCAAACTTTGCAAAATTTATAAATATTACCCACAACTATAACATTATATCAAATCCACAGTATAATATTAAAAAAAATATTTCGAGAAAATTAATCTTTTTTCATAAAATTTGGGGTCTTACACAAAAGGTGGAGAAATCAGACGTACTCGAGTGTTCACACCCTTAGGGGACTCACTCGAGAACATTCTCAGTCTTCTGACAACTCAGAAGAAAATTACCCATCTGCTTCCACCAGCCAATCCTAGTGGAAAGGGTTTCAATACTAACAGGAAGTGTGTTTATCATGCTGGAGCTCCAGGCCATGATACTCAGGATTGCTGGGCCTTAAAGCATAAGATCCAAGATTTGATTGACAATGGTTGTCACGCCCCCATAATTAGGTATACATCACCCATTTTGAGTCACCAGATACATGGTACAAAATTCAAATACAACTTCATTTATACAACTGTTGAACTGTCGTATAGAATACGACCACAATTAACTGTGAGTTTTTAATACAAATGTATATAACTCTCATGGTGCCTCGACCACAACCTTACAATGGTACTTTACATAAAAGTATAGTCAAAAACTGTTTTAGAAATTAAAATCTTTGGGAAGTGCTCAAGAAACCTTCGACATGGGGAGGCCATGCGTTTAGGTTATAATAGATATCATATGTCCACAGAATTATCCTTGGTTGACCCAATAGATCCCAAAGAAAAACGAGAAGATTACTATCATCTTCTTTCCAATGGTGAGTCTTCTCTTGACATATAACTATCTCCACTGTCTCCAAGTGAATATTATATTTTAAATAAACTCCAAGATCATATAGGTAGTGCCTGTAGATATACTCAGCAAGTGGATGTGCACAAACTTGTCTTATGATAACACGAGGTTGTATGTCATTAGACATCTTGTATGATAGTGACAAAACACCCTTCCAAAGTTGGGTTCGCCTCACCCTATTTGATTCACCAAATATAACTACTAAATGATGTATAGAATACAACACACTTTTCTATACTGTTTAGGGAGAACCTCCATGACTAGAGACCACCGCTTTATTCCCTCGTTATCCCCGCTAGACCCTAAAACACTCTTACTAAGAACACTCTTATTACATGAAAGGAATTGTGAAACAGAAAGGGTGAGCACAACTAGCCTAGTAAAGAATATCATGACTAAAGATAATTAAATTATCAATAGCTTTCATCAATAATAAATCAGAGATTTAGAACATATGGTAGATGATAAAACTTTTCAACCATAGTTGCAGTGGAACGAGCAATCCATTAGAAGAGTCAAATAGACCATAAGGTCTATTATCTTCTCTATATTAAAAGTCCACCAATAATGTTTTATCCCTGTAAAATAAATCAACAGTTCATGTCCACAATCATATGAATAACTCATAATCATAATTGTG
This sequence comes from Panax ginseng, assembly GCA_020205605.1. NCBI lineage: Eukaryota > Viridiplantae > Streptophyta > Magnoliopsida > Apiales > Araliaceae > Panax > Panax ginseng. The sequence goes on from CM035146.1 coordinate 74,377,627, forward strand.
GTTCTAAATTCCTCTTCGCAACTAGGACGAAGATAATTTTCATCACCTATCTTCACCTGAAACATCAAAAATCATGGTTACACCAAATCAGAATTCATGATCATAATTATACTAATAAATTCATCTTTGCACTACGGCCAAAGATATTCATTAACAATTCATCTTTGCACTACATGCCAAAGACATACAACTGTATTTTAGAAGAATCAAGTAGAGTATGATATCTACTATCTTCTACAAATTAAGTGTATAACCAATATTTTATCGCTGAGACTCAACTTAATAAATAATTCACATCATCGAATTATCCATGCACTACGACCAAGGATATTCGTTAGTATCACATCCATGAATTATCCATGCACTAGCCATGAATTAATATTTCATCACTGAGACTCAGCTCAATAATTAATCCACATCATCGAATCATCCCTGTACTACAGGCCAAGGATATTCTTTAGTATCACGACCATAAATTATCCACGCACTACGGCCAAAGATAATCATATTTTCATCAACGATCCTGATCATGCCATAAAACAATTCATCTTTGCACTACGGCCAAAGAGAATCCATAGCCATAATCATACCAAAAACTGTCCATCAATGCACTACGGGCCAATGAGGATTTTTTCCACATCATTTGTAACATTACGGTTATGATTATACCGAATAATCCACAGTCATAATCATACCAAGTCCATCTATGCACTCACAAAAGCCACAGATGACTTTCAACATAATATAAGCATGAGGATGATGACAATATTATAAGCATTAGTCAAACTAAATCAAGGATAAATATTAAAGACTTTAAATTTATCCAAACATTATCAATCACTTAATAAAATCATAGTCTAATATTGTTAATATTATAACAATATTTTAATCACTTCTTAAACTTATAAACAATTTAATTTAATTGTTTACACTTTTCCAAATAATACATTTAATCATTCAAAATGCCATACTCATAAAATTTCATCACCAATAATCAAATTGCTCATCAAAAATCTGCATATACCTTATATAAGATTTTCAAGCCATAAAATCATATTTACCAATTTTTCAACTTCACATAACATATTTAATTCATATGTTCGTAACTAAATCATTTTCATGAAAAATACCAAATCAGTCCCAAAAATTATTCTTTTCTGGGATTAAGCAGAATATAGTCTCATATTGAACATATATTTTTCTCAGAATTTTTAAAATTCATTTACTATTTTTAAAAAATTAATTCCTTAAGAAATTAGCTACCTCAAGGTTAACTCCAGAAAATTTCCAAATCTTGGCAGGATCTTACACATGTTAACATGAGCTTCAGCTTTAAATTTCATGGTCATCGAGTTATAGAACTCCTAAGTTATAGCGCTTTCAATTTAAAAAACCTAAATATTGTAAAATGGTCGAATTTGCTCATTTTAAGTCTCCAATGAAATCATTTTTGGACAGAGGTTATTTATACCATATATTTTCATGTCCTAAAAGGCCAGAATTTATTTCACAAACTAAGTGGCCGAAAATGCCCTTTTAAAATTTTGGACAGTAGCCTTTTTGGAAATTTTGGTTTTTGACTCCTTTGCTAAAATTAGTCCACACGAAAATCTACAACACCTTTTCTAGTTATTCCACTTGGATAAGTTAGAAAACTCATAGATCTAACTTTAGAACTTGACCACACTCAAAAATTCGAATTATAATAGGAGATATGGTCAATTGAATTTTATACTCCATTTTTACCAAAATCTGATTTTCAACCCTTTGTGATTTCTTAGAAACCTTCATGTTTTCACATAATAACCAACATAACTCATCATGACAATGATATAATAATTCAATAAAACAAGTTCAAGAATAAGTTTTAAAGATTTATAAGTTAATTTATCCCGAACTCAATAATGTCCAAATTGTCAACATGATACTACTTTGTGGAGTAAAATTCAAGAATGCTCAGAAGAATATTTCCATGAAAAGATACTGGATAAAGCGCAAAGATCAAGTATATTCCACTAATTTCATGGAGTATAGAAGTCAAAGTTTTAACCAATTGAGTATAATAAAGAATGGAATAACAAAAGAAATCACCAGACATGCGATAAATCAGCAGGTGTTATTCCAATGAATAATAAATAACGGAATCAGTCCCAAAGAAACGCATGCGGACATGATATTCCAAATGAATAATAAAGAATGGAACCAGTCCCACGTAAAAACGCACAAATAGGATATTCCAATGTAATAATAAAGAATGGAGCCAGTCCCAGATAAAACACATGCATGTGATATTCCAATGTAATAATAAAGAATGAAATAACAGAAGAATTTCACCAAGTATAGGGTAGCCCGCGTATATAGGTTATTCCAACAGAATAATAAATAATGGAATAACAAAAGTTCTCTTCATGAATACAAAAGAAATAATATCCCTTACCGTAAAAGAAACTGAATATAAGAGTAGGGAAGTAGCAGAATACTTTTCTATAGTTTCTCTATAATTTCTCTCTCTAGAGTTTCAGTGAATTCGTAAGAAATAATGAAGGAATGAGCCTCTATTTATAAAAGAATGGACTGCATAGTAACTAATTCATGAACGATTCAGATTGATTTACTTTTAAACGGACGGTCAATATTGGTTTACTATTAAAACTTAAAGTAACGGTCCATAATAATTTACTATTAAAACTTTAAACCAGCGATCTATATTGATTTACTATTATATCTTCAACCAACGGTCTGAAAAATTAGCACACCTCCTTATAGACTAATATTGTACCCAAAAATAATTTGGACCGAAAAGAAATATATTTTATAGGTGAATAGTACTTCATGAATAGTAACTCGTGAATAGTAACTCGTGAATAGAAACTCATGAATAGTAACTCGTGAATAGTACTCCGACACAAAAAGTGTCCCGAATACCCGATTGAACAATACTGAGTGACGTCTCACATAAGCATCAATAATCAATACCGTGTACTACTATGCAACCACGCCAGACATCGCATTTCTTTTAACACCGGTGTTTCAACAGCTTAACTGTGAAACTTCCGTCGTTATTTTCATAAAGTAATTTTGTCGTTTTCTCAATCCGACAATAATTTTGTTGTGGGGTCCACCAATGATTGTACCGTCGTATGAATATTCCCCGATAAAAAGAATATTTCTGGACTAATCGAATATTCCCCGACAAAATGAATATTTTATATCAACTTGCTTACTTTGCAAAAAAAAAATTCACATATTATCCTTAACTTTAAACTTTTATCAATTTAACTATTTACCAAAATAGAAAAATTGAATACTTTTATTTCATAAAATTCAGGGTCTCACAATCACCCCTCCTTATGAAATTTTGCCCTAGAAATTTACGTATGTAACACCCCAGTCCCACATCGAAAGATATGGGGAAAATTTGTCTGTATATAAGGAAATAAGTTACTACCAATAGTACCTTCAAGTCATGACCTTTTAGGAGCATGTGGTGGGCTAAGATGACCCAAGAAGATACTATTGGGCCGATGAGTTTGAGGCCTTATTTTGTGGATTTGATTCGATTCTTGACTTGGGATTTGACCTTTGATTGTTTTCTGGACTTCTGGATTTGACCCGGTTGTTTCATATGGTATCAAAGCCAACTCTCGAAAGCTCCTGCCTGGGTCATCCGATCGAACTACACGGAGGTGGGGACACGAAGGTCGGTGGTATTATCCCACAATGGAGAGATGGAGGTCCCAGGTGGGGACACGGGCTTGACCAAGATTATCCCACAATGGCTAGAGAGGCAAAGATCTTTGGGCTGTGTGTGTGATCAATTCTAACGGGGACATCAAAAATTTAAGAGGAGGAGTTTGTAACACCCCAGTCCCACATCGAAAGATAGGGGGAAAATTTGTCTATATATAAGGAAATAAGTTACTACCAATAGTACCTTCAAGCCAGGAGCCTGTGGTGAGCTAAGATGACCCAAGAAGATACTATTGGGCCAGTAGTTTGAGGCCTTATTTTGACGGATTTGATTCGATTTGGACTTAGGATTTGACCCGAGATTTGTTCCGGACTCGGGATTTGACCCGAGTTGTTTCAACAAACGTACCTGATATTCGAAGAGATGAGAGAATACCTTGCTTTCTTTTTAGATTGTACCCTCCTGGTAATTTCCTTTATATCATGATTTTTCCATTTCTCATCTCCTGTATTTCAGATATCATTCTAGAATATATCTTCAAAACAAAGGTTAATTGACATATCATAATTTGTTAACTTATTAAGTAAACAATTTCAGCTTAGGTAAGTCACACACTAGCGAAGTATATAACTCGTCTCTCCCCTCTTAGTTCTAGACTCTTATCTCCGCCAGCGACCATATCCCTAAGCTCTGATACCAACTGTGATGCCCCCAAAATTAGGTATACATCACCCATTTTGAGTCGCCAAATACATGGTACAAAATTCAAATACAACTTCATTTATATAACTGTTGAACTGTCGTATACAATACGACCACAGTTAACTGTGAGTTTTAATACAAATATATATAACTCTCATGGTGTCTCGACCACAACCTTACAATGGTACTTTACATAAAAGTATAGTCAAAAACTGTTTTAGAAATTAAAATCTTTGGGAAGTGCTCAAGGAAACCTTCGTACATAGGAGGCCATGCGTCTACGTTATAATAGATATCATATGTCCATAGAATTATCCTTGGTTGACCCAATAGACCCCAAAGAAAAACGGGAAGATTACTATCATCTTCTTTCCAATGGTGAGTCTTCTCTTGACATATAACTATCTCCACTATCTCCAAGTGAATTTTATATTTTAAATAAACTCCAAGATCATATAGGTAGTGCCCAGTAGATATACTTTCAAGAAGTGGTCACAAGCACAACCTTGTCTTATGATAACACGAGGTTGTATGTCATTAGACATCTTGTATGATAGTGGCAAAACACCCTTCCGGAAGTTGGGTTCGCTTCACCCTATTTGATTCACCAAATATAACTACTAAATGATGTATAGAATACAACACACTTTTCTATACTTTGTTTAGGAGAACCTCCACGCCTAGAGACCACCGCTCTATTCCCCTCATATCCCCGGCCAATCTTGACTAAACACTCTTACGACAACACTCTTATTACCCAGAAAGGAATTGTGAAGCAGAAAGGGTTAGCTCAACTAGCCTAGTAAAGAATATCATGACTAAAGATAATTAAATTATGAATAGCTTTCATCAATAATAAATCAGAGATTTAGAACATATGGTAGATAAATAAAACTTTTCAACCATAGTTGCAGCGGAACGAGCAATCCATTAGAAGAGTCAAATAGACCATAAGGTCTATTATATTCTCTATGTTAAAAGTCCACCAATAATGTTTTATCCCTGTAAAATAAATCAACAGTTCATGTCCACAATCATATGAATAACTCATAATCATAATTATGGTTCTAAATTCCTCTTCGCAATCAGGACGAAGATAATTTTCATCACCTATCTTCACCTGAAACATCAAAAATCATGGTTATACCAAATTAGAATTCCTGCTCATAATCATACTAATAAATTCATCTTTGCACTATGACCAAAGATATTCATTAACAATTCATCTTTGCACTACATGCCAAAGACATACAACTATATTTTAGAAGAGTCAAATAGAGCATGATATCTACTATCTTCTATAAATTAAAAGTGTATAACCAATATTTTATCGCTGAGACTCAACTTAATAAATAATCCACATCATCTAATTATCCATGCACTACGGCCAAGGATATTTGTTAGTATCACATCCATGAATTATCCATGCACTACGGCCAAAGATATTCATTATTATCACATCTATGAATTAATATTTCATCACTGAGACTCAGTTCAATAATTAATCCACATCATCGAATCATCCCTGCACTAAAGGCCAAGGATATTCTTTAGTATCACGACCACAAATTATCCATGTACTACGGCCAAAGATAATCGTGTTTTCATCAACGGTCCTGATCATGCCATAAAACAATTCATCTTTGCACTACGGCCAAAGAGAATCCATTGCCATAATCATACCAAAAATTGTCCATCAATGTACTACGGGCCAATGAGGACTTTTTCTACATCATTTGTAACATTACGGTTATGATTATACCGAATAATCCCTGGTCATAATCATACCAAGTCCATCTATGCACTAAAGGCTACAGATGACTTTCAACATAATAAAAACATGAGGATGATGACAATATTATAAGCATTAGTCAAACTAAATCAAGGATAAATATTAAAGACTTTAAATTTATCCAAACATTATCAATCACTTAATAAAATCATAATCTAATATTGTTAATATTATAACAATATTTTAATCACTTCTTAAACTTATAAACAATTTAATTTAATTGTTTACACTTTTCCAAATAATACATTTAATCATTCAAAATGCCATACTCATAAGATTTCATCACCAATAATCAAATTACTCATCAAAATCAGATATACCTTATATAGAATTTTCAAGCCATAAAATCCTATTTACCAATTTTTCAACTTCACATAACATATTTAATTCATATGTTCAGTAATTCAATCATTTTCATGAAAAATACCAAATCATCCCCAAAATTATTTTTTTCTCGGATTAAGCGAGAATATAGTCACATATCGAACATATATTTTTCTCTAATTTTTAAAATTCATGTACTATTTTTAAAAAAATAAATTTCTAATTAATTCCTTAAGAAATTAGCTACCTCAAGGTTAACTCCGAACTTCCCAAATCTTGGCAGGATCATACACATGTTAACGTGAGCTTCCAGTTTAAATTTCATGGTCATCGGAGTTATAGAACTCCGGTTATAGCGTTTTCCGTCGGAAAAACCTAAATATTGTAACGGTCATAACTTGCTCATTTTAAGTGGCCGAAAATGCCCTTTTAAAATTTTGGACAAAACTTTTCGGAAATTTTAGTTTTTGTCTTCTTTGCTAAAATTAGTCCACACGAAAATCTACAACACCTTTTCTAGTGATTCCACTTGGATAAGTTAGAAAACTCATAGATCTAACTTTAGAACTTGACCACACTCAAAAATTCGAATTATAATAGGAGATATGGTCAATTGAATTTCATACTCCATTTTTACCAAAATCTGATTTTCAACCCTTTGTGATTTCTAAGAAACTTTCATGTTTTCACATAATAACCAACATAACTCATCATGACAATAACATAATAATTCAATAAAACAAGTTCAAGAATAAGGTTTAAAGATTTATAAGTTAATTTATCCTGGACTCAATAATGTCCAAATTGTCAACATGATACTACTTTGTGGAGTAAAATTCAAGAATGCTCAGAAGAATATTTCCATGAAAAGATACTGGATGAAGCGCAAATATCAAGGACATTCCACTAATTTCATGGAGTATAGAAGTAAAAGTTTTAACTAATTGAGTATAATAAATAATGGAATAACAAAAGAAATCACCGTGCATAATGATAGACCAAGACAGCAAAAGTTATTCTAATGAATAATAAATAATCTTAACTAGGTCCCATGTAAAAAGCACGTACAAGATATTCCAATAGAATAATAAAGAATGGAACCAGTGTCCCATGTAAAAGCGCATTGCAGAGGGATATTCCAATGTAATAATAAAGAATGAAACCAGTCCGACGTAAAACACACATGCATATGATATTCCAATGTAATAATAAAGAATGAAATAATGTAAGAATTTCACCAAGTATAGGTAGCTTCGCGATATCAAAGTTATTCCAACAAAATAATAAATAATGGAATAATGTAAGTTCTCTTCATGAATACAAAAGAAATAATACCCTCACACGTAAAAAGAAACCTAATATAAAAGTAGGAAGTAGCGTAATACTTTTCTATAGTTTCTCTATAATTTCTCTCTAGAGTTTCAAAGAATTCAGTAAGAAATAATGAAGGAATGAGCTTCCATTTATAGAAGAATGGACCGCATAGTAACTAATTCATGAACTATCCAGTTGATTTACTTTTAAACTAGATTTCGGTCCCATATTGGTTTACTATTAAAACTTAAAGTAACGGTCCATACCGATTTACTATTAAAACTTTAAACCAAATATTCAAATTGATTTACTATTATATCTTCAACCAACTATTCCGAAAAATTAGCACATCTCCTCATGTACTAATATTGTACCCAAAAATAATTTGGACCGAAAAAGAAATATATTTTACGGGTGAATAGTACTCCATGAATAGTAACTCATGAATAGTAACTCGTGAATAGCAACTCATGAATAGTAACTCATGAATAGTAACTCATGAATAATAACTCGTGAATAGTACCGACACGAAAAAGTGTCCCGAATACCGATCAACAACAATCGAGAGTGACTTCTCACATAAGCATCAATAATCAATACCGTGTACTACTATGCAACCACGCCAGACATCGCATTTTTAACAACAAGGGTGTTTCAACAGCTTAACGGTAAAACTTTCGCCGTTATTTTCATAAAGTATTTTTTTCGCTTTCTCAATCCGATAATAATTACATTGTAGGGACCACCAATGATTATGCATCGTCAAATCTTTAATATTCCCCGACAAAAGAATATCCCCCGACTAATCGAATATTCCCCGACAAAACAAATATTTTATATCAACTTGCTTACTTTACAAAAAAAAATTTCACATATTATCCTTAACTTTAAACTTTTATCAATTTCACTATTTGCAAAAATAGAAAAATTGAATACTTTTATTTCATAAAATTCGGGGTCTCACAATGGTGAGATCGTGGTGACTAAACTCGACCAACCCCATGTGCAAGACAACCCTCTTCCTCAACACAAAGAAGAGGAGGTTAACATGATTAATTGGAGTAGTGGACAGACTTCCCAATCCATTGGTGGATCCTCCCAAACCAACAAGGATAGTGCTGACAAGTGGGATTATGCACAGTTCCAGTTTATGATGGAACGAAAAATGAAGGCTTTGCGCGAGCAAGTTAATCAATTGGCAAAACTGGTGGTCCATCAGTACCAAGTCACACGTCAATTATTAAGCCAGGAGCATGCTAGCCTCCTTCCTCTTGTTACAAACACTCCACCACGTCGGGACTTAGCTAACAAAATGGAGTTTACCTATTTAGGCCAACCGATGGAAGAGATAATGCAAATGCTGATCAATGAAGGAAGAATCACATCTCTGCTACCTCCAATCCACCTGCGTTCAAGACGTATTGATTTCAATGGAGTGTGCCAATACCACTCCCATTCTCGCAGTCACAGCACTGACGAATGTTGGGCACTCCGCCACCTTATTCAGAATCTAATTGACAGCGTTGTTGTAAGACCCCGATTTTTTTTTAATAAAATGGAATTTCCTTTATTTATTATTTTGAAATAGTAAGGGGATTATTTGATTAACGTGGTTAGTTATGGGTAAAATGCGCAAATATTTTTTAAATAAGCAAGTGGTTATAAAATATTCATTGTTGTCGGGGAATATTCGTTTGGTCGTGGAATATTCTTGTTGTCGAGGAATATTCGTACGACGGCGCAGCCTTGTGTGGGCCCCATAACGGAAAGCAATTGGATGAAGAAAACGACAAGTATAAGTTTTTATAAATAACTACAGTAGTTGTTACCAAGATTATCTTGTTGGAATACCCGATGGTTAAAACACAAGAATACGCGTTGTTGCTGATAGACACTGCAGATTGCACCAATTATTGATTCTTACGTGAGAAGGTACTACTCAATAATTGTTACATGATGAGTTCTTGCTTAGTATTTTATTTTATTGATTCAATAATTGTTGCGTTGATATTTTATATTATTGTTGTTTCAATAATTGTCACTACACAGTATTTTCCATTATCGGAGCAATAATTCATATTATCTGAATAATATTATTAGATAACATTATTGGCAATGTCTAGAAATTTATGTCTAAGGAGAGGTTTGGTCACCTAATTGCGCGCTAGTAAGGAGAAATTCTTATTGGAAAGCCCCCTCTTTCCTGGGAACTGCCTAGTTGTCAATATAGTGATTCTGTAATATTATTTGTGAATAATGAATTATTGATTTATATGATGAGGAAAATATTCATTTTATGTGAATATAGATGGAGAAAAAATTTTAAAGTGACAATTGTTGAAAATCGATATTTTATCTTTTCTGATAAAATAATATTTTATTATATTATTATAATATAATAATGATGATATTTTTACAATGAATGTGAGATATATGAGTATATGAGGAGGAAGAGTTTTTTTGTTGCATTAAATGATTAAAACATGTTTTGTGTGTCGGTGGACCCCATTTCTTGACTGAAATTTGATTATAGCTTGTAAAATCGCCCATTTGTGGATTTCGGTAAATTTCTGTTTGGAATTTGGAAACACTTTCTTCTATAAAGTTGTAGATAATGGAATTTCCTATGGAAAAGACATGAGGTTTGAATTTGTTTTGATAAAAGTGCTATTTTTTATGAATTATTGAAGTTCTGAAGTACCAAAATAATTAATTTTTGAAGTTTAAAATATTTTAATTAAGAAAAACGTTTTTTTATTTGTGGGACATGTGTTAGTGGTTGAATTCAGCTGGTGGTGTGCATAGGAAGATTTGGAAAATTTATATTATTATTATATTAAATTTTCTACTTTGGTGTTCTAAGCATTTTCGTATAAATAGGGTGCTTAGGTTAGAATTGAAAATCACACCAGAAACTAAAGTTTTCTCTCTCTTTTTCTCTCTATATTATCGAGCGTATTATTGTAAGTATTTTGATATTTTGAGTGTTTCTATACGATGCAAGTTCCTTCAGCACTATATCCAGTATTCCAGTCATAATTATTGTCTTTTTGAGGTACGGGATTGTAAGGGATTGTAAGGGATGTTATTTTCTTCGTAAATGATATTATTTCTTTCAATATCATTATATCAAAATATTGATATGGATTTTATTGTGGAAGTTCTACCTTTTTGTGTTGGGGTTACTATTCTCGTATACGGCACTATTCACGTATACGGCACTATCCAAGTATACGACACTATTCATGTATATGACATTTTTTACGTATACGATACTATGTACGAATACAGAGTACTATTCATGAGTTACTATTCATGAGTTATTATTCACGAGCTACTATTCACGAGTTACTATTCATGGGTACTATTCACGACAAAATTGGTTTCTTTTTCTGACCAAATTATCGTTGATTTATGAATATTGCTCTTGAAATTAAATGTAGTTGTTGATCTTATTGTTTTTATTATCATATATAACATTTTTATAACCCTGGTGATGAAATTTTCTCTTTGACTTGAGTCTAAAGATGGGTAAAGTATTGGTATGATCGTGGCTATGGGTTCTTTTTGGCCAGTAGTGCAAAGTTGAATTGTTGACTAGTATGATCATGCCATTAAATTTACAATGGAATATTTTTAGCTTAACTGCAAGGTGAATTGATCAACATGGTTATAATTATGGTTTATATAAATTCTGAAATGATTATGTATTTCTTTAAGATATGAATATCTTTGGACTGTAGTACAAATATGACCTGTTGTTGAATAACTTTGGCCTGTAGTGCAAAAATGAACTGTTGATGAATATCTTTGGCCCGTAGTGCAAAGATGAATTATTAGTATGATTATGAATAGGAACTGTGATTTGGTATAACCATGATCTTTGATGTTTCAGGTAAAGATAGGTGATGAAAATTATCTTCGTCCTGAATGCGAAAAGGAATTTAGAACTACAATTATGATTATGAGTTATTCACATGATTGTGGACAGGAACTGTTGATTGATGTTACAGGGTTAAAACATTGTTGGTGGACTTTTAACATGGAGAAGATAATAGACTTTATGGTCAATTTGACTCTTCTAATGTATTGCTCGTTCCGCTGCAACTATGGTTGAAAAGTTTTATCATCTACCATATGTTCTAAATCTCTGATTTATTATTGATGAAGGCTATTGAAAATTTAATTATCTTTAGTCATAATATTCTTTACTGAGCTAGTTGTGCTCACCCTTTTGCTTCACAATTCCTTTCAGGTAATAAGAATGTAACTGCGTCGAGCAGGGGTAACAGGGGAATAGAACAGTGGTCTATAGCTGTGGAGGTTCTCCCTAAATAGTATAGAAAAGTGTGTTGTATTTTATACATCATTTAGTAGTTATATTTGGTGAACCAAATAGGGTGAGGCGAACCCAACGTTGGAAGGGTGTTTTGCCACTATCATACAAGATGTCTAATGACATACAACTTCGTGTTATCATAAGACAAGGTTGTGCGCATCCACTTGCTGAGTATATCTACAAGCACTACCTATATGATCTTGGAGTTTGGTTGAAGTATAATTCTCAATTAGAGACGGTGCAGATAATGATATGTCAAGAGAAGACTCACCATTGGAAAGAATATGATAGTATTCTTCTCGTTTTTCTTTGGGGTTTATTGGGTCAACCAAGGATAATTTTGTGGGTATATGATATCTATCATAACCTAGACGCATGGCCTCCCATGTACGAAGGTTTCCTTGAGCACTTTCCAAAGATTTTAATTTCTAAAACAGTTATTGACTGTACCTTTATGTAAGGTGCCATTGTGATATACTATCCAAGGTTGGGACATGAGTCACAGTTGGTATATATTTGTATCAAAACTCACAACATATGTGTTGTTATATTTTGCACGACAACTGTAGTAATAAAGTTATAGTTGTTTTCTGTACCATGTTTTTGGCGACTCAGAATAGGTTGGTTGGATTGGACCTATTTTGGGGCGTTATGATTATCTGCAAATGACGATGAAATGACGTAGACATCGGAGAGTGGGGGACGCATTTCCTACAAAGTGGAAGGAAGTTGTAGCAGTTATATCTTCTGAGACAGATTCTGCTACCCCTTCACATACAATTCAACCTGTTCAGCTCAAGGGTATTAAAAATCCATTGAAAGTGGTTGCGCCAAAGCCAATCATCTTACCATTCAAACCAAAATATCATGTTTTTAGCCTACAAAAAGTTCCATGGAATTATGGAGAGGTTGAAGGATCCACATCCCACATAACTGCTGCAGTGTCGAAAGAGAATCCACTGTATCTTCCCCAATGGGTGATGAAACCCGCCATGAAATAAAAGGGGAAAATTCCCATGGAGAAGATTGAAAAATTCCTCTGTACTATGGGACATAATGAAGCCAATGTGGTTTTAAGATTGAAAGAAGCTCCACAACAGGTTTCTATACTGGACTTGGTATTCTCCTCAGAGGATCACCGGAAGGTCTTACTAAGAGTGTTAAAAGAAGCTCACTTGCCAAAATCAGTGGATGTTGAAAATTTCCATCACCTGGTTGATAACATTTTTAACAACAATGTGATATCATTTACTGATGTTGACATACCTCCCGAAGGGACGGGTTATTGCAAGCCGTTGCACATAGCGGTTATGTCCTCCGGATACGTGGTCGCATGAGTATTGATAGATGGAGGGTCCTCCTTGAATATCTGCCCTTATGCCACCTTGGAGAAGAAGAATATCAATCTCAACAGGATCCGAAAAAGCCATACAATATCAAAGCTTTTGATGGATCCCGACATAATGTTGTCGGGGAGATTGAACTACCTGTGGAGATTGGTCCACATACATTCTGCGTATCCTTTCATATGCTCAAAATAGCTATAGGATACAACCTGTTCTTGGAAAGACCGTGGATTCATATGACTAGAGTCGTCCCATCTACCCTTTATCAACAGCTCAAATACATCATTAACAATAACCTAGTCACTGTTAATGCTGAGCTAGAATGTCCTGAACAAGGTGACATCCCACTCATTAGTTTCAATTCAGAAGTTGAGCCTGTCAGCTTCCATGCCCTGGAGGTGAGCAACACTCACTACCACTCTATTGGGGCGCCACCTCTTATACCCAGAATTTCTGCCGAGGTAATGTCGGCAAGTCAAGAAATGATATATTTGGGTTATCAACCTGGACAAAGGTTGGGCAAAGACCATCAGGGCATTAAGCGCCCAATTCAAGTTCCCAATCAAATAGGGACAACCGGACTAGGCTATTCTGCTAGCTCCAGTCACAGGAATCCTCACAAACACAAATATGTTCCTTCATCTTTAGCCATACGACGATTGCCACGACCTACAGGGGCTGAATCTATACAGACTTCAGTAAAGGCTCCTGCATATGTGATGACTATGTTATTTCCTAAGCCAATATCGGTCAAAGGAAAAGAGGTCCTGATATACAATCTGGAGGCGGAGGACAAGGACTGGAGGCATAAGCATGACATTGCAAGGCTCTTATCAAACATACGCATCATAGTCCATACGGACAGTAAAAACAGGGTCACCCCAGATGATGATTGTCCAGATATCATGGTCATCATTCGGGAGAAGGAGGACGACAACAACCCCTTCATCATAGCCATCCACCAGGACTTCAGCCTTGGCAATTGGAGCAGCACTCCTTATATTTGTTGACGAGGGTAAAAAGGGCAGAAACTCCCTCTGCCTTGTAGATAACAATAACTGTTTACTTTTCTGTACATTATTAATAGTTATTTTTGTCATTACATGCTAACACTTTGTATGATTAAACGTTATTAACAGTTTCATATATCACAGTTTCAGGGCTCTAAAGTTAGATGTTCCTATACTTGTTGTGAGGTGCCTTTTCTCCACAAGTACTGTAACTTTGATGTAAAGTTGGACTCTGACTGATGGAAATACAAGAGGACTATGAGATACCTCGCGAGATCAAAGAATGGGTCAAAGACAAACATAAGCCAAATCTTGATCAAACCACCTCTTTTAACCTCGGAACCTCAGAAAACCCCAAACAAATACAAATTGGTACGGACTTCACTCCAAACCAAAGGACTGACATGGTTACTCTATTGACCCAATTCCAGGATGTGTTTGCATGGTCTCATAAAGACATGGTCGGTTTATCCCCTGACATTTTCCTTCATTGCCTCCCCATTAAAGAGGGATTCAAGCCAGTCAGACGAAAGCTCAGGCGATTAAAACATGAGTGGAGTTTAAAAGTTTAAGAAGAAATTGTGAAATAATTTTAAGCCGGCATCATCATGGTGTCAACATACCCTGAATGTCTATCCAACATAGACCCCATGCCTAAACCTGGCGGAAAGGTGTGAGTTTGCGTGGATTACAGGGATCTAAATAAAGCTTGTCTCAAAGATAGCTTTCCCGTACCATTCATCCACATACTCATTGACAATACACCTCAATACGACATGTACTCCTTTGCTGATTGTTTTCTGGGGTACCATCAAATCATGGTTGCTAAAGAGGATCGTGACAAAACTGCATTCATCACTCCTTGGGGAACCTTTTGCTACAGACAGTTGTCATTCGGCTTCATCAATGCCGGAGCTACCTATCAACGAGCCATGATGGCTCTTTTCCATGATTTAATGCACAAAGAGATAGAGATCTACGTGGATGACATCATTGTCAAGTCCCGAAGGGAGGAAGACCACCTAGACCATCTCAGAAAGCTCTTCAACAGGTTGCATAAGTACAACTTAAAGTTGAATCCAGCCAAGTGCGCCTTTGGCGTCAAATCCGACAAGTTGCTAGGCTTCCTAGTCAGCCACAAGGGGATTGAGCTGGATCCCACCAAAATCCAGGCCATCACAAAAATGCCTATACCTCTGACAGAGAAGGAATACGGGGATTTTTTGGAAGAACCAAATTCATCAGCAGATTCATCTCCCAACTCATAGCAACCTGTGAGCCTATCTTCAAGTTGTTAAGGAAGAACTCCTCCATGAAATGGAATGATGAGTGCCAGAAGGCCTTCCTTACAATTAAAGGGCAGCTAGTCAGAGCTCCTAATTTGGTACCTCCCAAGGATGATGTTCCCCTGTTTATGTACCTGTCCATCAATGACAATGCCATGGGCTGCATGCTGGGATAGAAAGACGATAGAGGCCAAGAGCGAACTATCTACTACCTCAGCAAAAGATTCAGCAGCAGTAACCACAAGTACACTCTGATTGAGAGAACTTGTTGTGCTTTAGCATGGGCTTCCATGAGGTTACAGCATTACCTCCATGGTCACACAACCCATCTCATATCCCACGTAGATCCTCTCAAGTACGTGTTCAGTAAACCCATGCTGAATTGCCGACTGTCCAGATTGCAGTTGATCCTACAACAAATTGACCTCGTCTACATGACGTAAAATTCTATCAAAGGTCAAGGAATTGCGGATCAACTGGCCGCCACACCTTTAGGGGATTTCAAACCCTTGGAAACATACTTCCCCGATGAAGGGGTAATGACAGTTCATCAATACCATCAATATGATACACACCAATCATGGAATATGTATTTTGATGGAGCTATAAACATGGAAGGCTCTGGAGCCGGAGCAGTTCTAACATCCGTAACGGGGGAGCAGCATCCCATCGCCGTCAAATTGCAGTTTGCCAACACCAACAACACAGCTGAGTATGAAGGCTATATCATTGGGCTAAAACTTTTTCAATCAATGGGTATCAGATGGTTAACTGTCTTTGGGGATTTCGAATTGGTAATCAGATAAACCACATAAATCTATCACACCAAAGAGCTACATTTGATGCCTTACCATCGACAGGTTCTAAAGATGGCCTCAGAGTTCGAAGAAATATCCTTCCTCCACATTTCTCAGAATAGGATTCACTTTGCGGATGCATTAGCAACCTTGGCCACCTTGATCAACATACTTGACAAGGAAAACATGCCAAGCATCACGTTTACCCAAGAAAAGGCACCAGCCTATGGGAACTACATTGGAGAAGTATCAGATGAGCTACCTCCCATCCAACACCCTTGGTATCAGTATATCAAGGAGTACTTACAAGATAGATCTACACCCGCTGAGGCGAGCCCGATTGAAAGAAGGTGGATCCATCGACTGGCTATGAAATTCTTCATGAGCGAAGACGCACTCTACAAAAGAGATGCGGGATTAGGTCTCCTCAGATGTCTGGACAAAGACCAAGCTCAGAGGCTCATGGATGAAATCCATGGTGGACTATGTGGCCCACACATGAGCGGCCCCCTACTTGCAAAGAAGATCCTAAGAACATGGCATTATTGGCTCTCTCTCAAAGTTGACTGTGATGATCACGTCAAAAGATGCTACCAATGCCAAATTTATGAGATTGCTATCCACGCCCCTCCAAGGGAGCTCCACAATATGAGTTCACCATAGCCCTTCTTAATGTGGGGAATGGACGTGATCGGGCCCATCGAGCCAAAAGCCAGTAATGGGCATCAGTTTATCTTCACCATGGTTGATACTTCACCAAATGGGTAGAAGCAGCCTCCTTCCCCAGGGTTATAGAAGAAGTTATCATTGCTTTCAACAGAAACAATGTCATTTATCGATATTGACAACCAGAGGTAATTGTATCAGACAATGCTAAGAACCTCAACAACAAAATGATGGAGGAGTTATGCAGTAAATTCCACATCAAACATCTCAACTCCGTCATTTACCGTTCAAAGATGAATAGTGTTGTTGAAGCGGCTAACAAAAACATCAAGAAGATCATGCAAAAAATGTCCGCCAATCACAAAGGATGGCCTGACTTCTTGCCTCTGACTCTGTTAGCCTATAGAACATCAATGCGCACTTCCACTGGGGCAAACCCCTACTCATTAACCTATGGGATGGAAGCAATGCTCCCCATAGAGGTGGAAATGGAATCCTTTGGAGTGTTGATAGACGCTCAGCTGGATGAAGACGAATGGTTACAAGATAGGTATCACCAATTGTCTCTAATAGACGAAAGGCAAACCGCTGCTATCTTCCACGGTCAATTATATCAACAAAGGATCGCCAGATCCTACAATAGAAAAGTTCAGCTACGGAAGTTTAAACAACATGACTTGTTTTGAAGAAGATCATTGACAACCAAGATCAGTCCAAAGGAAAATTCGCCCTGAACTGGGAAGGCCCATTTGTTGTCAAGGAGGTATTGACAGGAGGCGCTCTTAGATTACAGGAGATGGATGGCGATGAATGTCTACAACTCATTAACTCGAACACCGTGAAACAGTACTATGTTTGAAGTTATCATCAAGCAAACATTCTGGTTATGGGTAATCAGATCCCCAGTCAATTCATGTTTTCTAAACCTCACTACATATAACTCTCCTCACACCCATTTGCCCCATCAGGGACAATCATACTTTACAACTAGCAGCCTGGTTTTTGGATCATCAGATCCTTTACTCCTCGCAAGTTTTCAAAAACTTTCACACCTTCAGGTTATCCCACCAGGGATTCAACCCTTCACACCTTTAGTTTATCCCACAGGGATTAAACTTTTCACACCTTCAGTTTATCCTGTACATGGGATCAAACTTTTTGGCTGCAATCCGCCCTGTACATGGGGCGAACTACGCCGACCTGATCTCCCCAATACACGGGAGTACGTAGGCAGCCATTTTATATAGTCCGGTCGCAATAAAATAGAAACAAAAAAAACATTTCTACACCCTTTTCACAACAAAAACAAAAATAAAAACAAAAACATCTCTACACCCCTTTGCTACATACAACGTTGAACCTTCACACCAGGTTCAAACTACGCAGACCTGATCTCCTCTTCAATAGGAGTACGTAGGCATCCATTCATGGTTCGGTCTTACTCCCTACCAAAACACAAAAACTTGTCAATGGTACTGGGATCATCTTTCAATCCATTACACTTCATTGGCTTTAGACCAAAGGGATGGAACTACCTGACCTCCCCATGTAAATGGGAGAATCGGCGACCATCTAAGCTGCGGTTGATTCCTCAAAGAGAAACACCAATCCATAAGAGATGGAACTAACTGGGCTCCCCCATACAAAGGAGTACCGACGATCATCTGTGGTGCGGTCAACCTCAGAGAGGAAATCCACACTCCTTTCCACATCTCCATACACCAGTCCCAAGACACCAAAGATGGTAGGGAATACACACATATCAACGATCCATTCTAAAAGATCCTGAGACATCTCAATGTCTGTCCATCAAGAAGGAGTTCAGAATACATCAAGATCACAATCCCTGGAGAAATAGGCAAATATCAAACAAGCAACAAGGTATAACTAAAAGGGAAGTGATCAAAATATGTTTCACTTCTATATATAATGTTGTTTGATATATACAATGTGTAGTGTACATGAAAAAATGGCTAAGCTAGTCTGTGTAGAAAAATATAAGCCCATCTACAAGTCAGTGTGTATGAGGGCTATTAAGCCTAACATGGCATCCCTCTCAGAAGAAGGAGGTAACGATGTGATCTTCTGCCCAAGGGTCTCTACACGAGTCAACAGATCTACAACCAACTGAATGGTGGCACTATACTCATCAATATACGTGCTCATCTCTTCAATGATACCAAAGATGAGGGGACTTCACTACAAGATTATCTCTGTAATAAATGATATCTCGGCGGATATAAAGCGCTATTCCGCTCAACAATCACTGCATCTCTAGATGATCTGGCCTCATCCCGCTCAGCAACATCGGTATCACTATAAGCTAATATTGCATCTCTCTCTAACAAAGCAACGTCTGTCCCAGTAAGAGCTGTCAACATCAAGGCCCTAACCTAATTTCTCTCAAAGGTCATCAGATGAAGACTCTGCACGAAATACTCTGCTGAATGCTGGATCACGATGGCAGTCATGCTGGGAAAATCTACCAGAGCTGCTGGTAACCTGGCGAATAACTCCTCCTAGGTGTGAGAATCAATGTATTCCATGGGCTCTCTACCATCTGAATCAATTGAAAGTAGTATGCACACAAGCCAATCATGTTTGATGATAAAGCATATACTTTGTAACAATCTTATACATTTATTAATAAAAAGTATTAATTTATTAAAGGCTTTTAATTATCTACATGATGTTGTTTTATAATATGTGATAAACCCATAGTTTTAAGCAATGCTTTTAGAATAATGATGATGATCATTCTAATGAGATATAAATTCTTAGAAAGCTTAAAACTAAAATAGTTCCCAATCGTTGGATTACTAAATTGGGGATTAGTGAATCCGGATAGATTGGTACATACGTTGTTTGCTCATTGGATGAGGATGATTGATCTCGTGATCATTTGTGTGGAGACACTAAAGCATGTATGTAGGTTCTTATTAGAGAATAAGTTCACTGAATGTGGCTCGCTAAGGAATACCTAATGGAGTTTTACTTGCCTGTCAATAGGAATTCCTGTAGTGATAGTAGTACAAGTGATCCTTGGACTTGAGATCATCATAGTATCTTGTATATGATGAGTTATACTTTGACTTATTCCTTAAGACCCTTAGGGTATATTAAAGGGTATGCTTGGGTATAATAAGTCGTACATGGAGATAATGTATGATCAATAAAGAATCTACCACTTCTAGTAAAAGAAGAGAAATGTCCCATGTGATTCGATAAATGACAACTCAGTAGTCCTTGGCCAAGGCAAAAAGAAATTAGAAAGGAGTTTCTAATTTGCATTATTTGGAGTTGTGCATTTAAGAGTCGAAATACATATAATTAAATAAAATAAGACTTGACACTAATTCCATGTCTTATATTTAATTGGGACATCAGTATGGTGGGAGGATTGAATTGTGCAGTAACTATTTACTCAAAGGTTCTTTTATGATTAATGTTGAAATCTATATTATCCGGAAAGTCGCTTGATCGCATAGGGAGGCTTATCCTATTGAGAATAAATATTATTTATTTAAATAAATTATTAGTTTAATTTATTTATTTAAATAAGATTAGAATTGTTCTAATTGATTTATTCACAACCTAGGTTTAATATAGGGAACCTAAAGGGTCACACCATAAAAGAAAGAATAATTATTTAAGAAGTTAATGGCATAATCGTAATAATAAGTTAAGTATATTTAATTTAATCTATGGTGATAGAATAAATTAAATAGCTTAATATTTATTATTTAATATTTTGGAAATATTAAATATAAATTAATAAGAGGAGTCTTATTATTATTATTACTATTATTATTATTTAATTCCTAAAGGAATTTGGGAATTAATTAATAAAAGTACTCTCATTTGTTCCTAATAAGATTAGGAGCCTAATTAATTAAAGGAGTTTAATTAATAAAGTAAAACCCAATTTCTTAATTGTTAAGGAGGGTTGTCCACATCTATAAATAAGAGGAGTCTAATTATGGGTGGTGTGGTTGTTGACTTTTTAACAACATACGTAATTTCAATAGTTGGGAGAGTACGTCTTTTTCTATAGAGATAGAAAACTAGGGTTTTGCCAAACACCCATCTTCTTGAATTTTTGTTCTTCCTTGGTGGATCACCTCTAGAGGCGAAACACTTGGGTGGCTATATATATATGATATAAATATATACTACTAATAATATATATATATATATATATATATATATATATATATATATATATATATATATTATTTCTTAATTATTTTATAATTAAAATAAAAAGTTTATTTTAATTTTAAAATAAAATGTTTATTTTAATATTAAAATAAAAAGTTTATTTTAATTTTAAAATTGAATTTCATGCTAACTAATTAGAGTTGGAATTGGATTCCATGATAACTAATTAGAGTTAAAATTGGATTCCATGTTTCCTTAAATAAAGGAGTTTATTTAGATATGAAATAAGATTTCATATTATTCAAAATAAAAGAGTTTATTTGTGAATTGGAAAGAGAATCCGTATTTCATTAAATAAAGGAGTTTATTTAGATATGAAATAAAATTTCATGTTATTCAAAATAAAGGAGTTTATTTGTGAATAGGAAAGAGAATCCGTGTTTCCTTTGATGAAGTTTTTTTTTACATGGAATTGGATTCCATAATTAATTAAAATAAAAGAGTTTATTTAGATTAAAGATTTTGATTAAAATAAAATAGTTTATTTTATTCAAAATTGGATAAATTAAAATAAAATAGTTTTATTTTGATTTAAATTTAGATTAAAATAAAGGAGTTTATTTTGATTCAAAATTAGATTTTTGTACTAACTAAATTTTCCCATTAAATGATATCAATATATATATTGAATGTTTATTATTCATGAGATGAATGTTATTTATTGATGCATATGGTGATGTGTATGATAATAAATGGGATTGATTATGGACTATTGACCAATGTGATTGGATTTTATTTTAGTTGGATGCATGAATCTATGTGTTTTATTAAATGGGGTCTGCGTACCTCGTTTTCTCTAATTTTTCTTAATGTAAATTCAAACTCCCTCCTATGTACTTCCCCTTGACTGCTGATCAAGGTTTCTATTTATTTTAAATAGTTTTGTAATAAGAATAATTAGAATTAATTTTGAAGAATTGGAGATCAAGGAGAAAGGAACGCTTGAAACCCCGTTTGTAATGGAGCCCGAGTTTAAATGTAATAGTTATATTTAAATTTAATTCTTGCACCCCTAGGGTTTGACCTTTTGGTTCACTTGGTGGCTCTAGTAAACCAAACTAGAATAAAGTCCATAATCAATCCGGGTAGAATATAGTATTCTATATGTGCATGCTTATACTATATATATATATATATATATATATATATATATATATATATATATATATATATATATATATATATATATTATGCAAACATGCTTCACATGTTAATTAATATACGCGCATTTTATATATATATATGTGAATGCTGCTAAACAAGATGAGACAAATTAATAACAAACCCTCAAATATTTTATATTAAGTTGTAACGTTCAAAGATATTTGGAATATCGAACGTCGCCTTTCAGCATGATAGAAACAATAGAGTATTGAATATTTAATATGAGTTTGTTGTGCACACACAAGGCAAGTATTAAATATTTAAGATGTTGTTTTATTACATATGATGTTTATAAGGAATTGAACATTATTGCTTTGTTATGCACACACAAGGGTAGAGTAGTTTTCTTCACTTATATGGAAATGATGGAGTCGACTTAACTTAAATCATTTTAGTTGGGATGTGCACACACTTGACCATTATGATTTAAGAGGCAAAATACAAAGAGTTACATAGTTGATGTAATTGACAAGAGTTGTCTACCTATTTATTTATATATAGTTTGTTGTGCACACACAAGGCTATATACATTTGAAATGGGATCCTTATTCTCACTAGCATATCTTTAATTAGATTTTGCCGAATTATATAAGTGAGGGTAATATAGTTTGATGAAAATAGCGGGAGATACCAATTTAAAACAAGACCTAAATTATTTTGGTATTTAATAAAAGAATGTATGCTAAAATGTTGTTAATTACAAATTCATTTACAGAATTTTACAATGTCTATAATTACTATCACTACGTAGCATATTAGATGCTAAATTAACCGGACCGAATTAAACAGATTGGTTAAGGAAATTGAGAATAGTTCTCACGACTGAAAAGTTATCTTATGTCCTTAATACGCCTATCCCTGCAATGGTTATAGACAATGCCTCTGAGGAAGAGATTGTTACTTTTAGAAAGTAGCAAGATGATGCACAGTTGGCTCAATGCATCATGCTCGCATTCATAAGTAACGAGCTTCAGCGTCAGCATGAAAGTATGAATGCTCCTATTATACTCCTGCACGTCAAGTTGTTGATGGTGAGGAAAGTAGGACTAATAGATATCAGATATCTAAGGAGCTCTTCCGATATAGAATGACCGATGACACTACAGTACATATAAAAGTCCTTAACATAATCAATTTGATTGATCAATTAGGACAACGGGTTTCATCATGGATGGAGAGTTGAGACAAGATTTGATCTTGCACTCACTCCCGGACTCCCTTCACAATTGTTGTGAATTTTTCATATGAACAAGCTAGATATCAGCTTCGCTGATTTGCTTAACATGTTGAAAAATGTTGAGAGTCACTTTCCAACCAAGAAAGACCATGTCTTACTGGTAGGGGCCAAAGGATTTTCTGAAAAGAAGAACGAATCAAAGAAGGTAATTAAAAAGGCAAAAATAAAGGATAATAAGAACAAAACTGATATGGATAGCAAAGGAGTTTGCTTCCACTGCAATAAGCCTGGACACTGGAAAGAAACTACAAGAAGCATTTTGCAGAGGCTAACCAAAAGAAGCTTAGTGAAGTTTCGGTTACAAATACAAATTTGTTCATGATTTAAAATAAATTTTTCTTTAATTCAAGGTTCTACTTGGGTATTGGATACCGACTTTGGTTATCATAAATATAGATTGATGAAGGTACCAAGAAGAAGTTGAAAGTTAAATAAAGATAAGTAATCCTATGTATGGGAAATGAAGCAAAGGTTGCTACATTAGCCATAGGAACTTATTGTTTAGCATTGCCTACGGGCAAGTCTATTAAGTCAATAAGTTGTTATTGTATTCCAGTTCTCGTTAGAAACATTATTTCTATTTTATTATTGGACAATGAAATCTTTGGTATTATAATTAAGAACAATTGTTTTTCTATTTATAATAATAATATTTTGTATAGAACTGGAATGTTACTTAATAGATTTTGTATGCTTGACTTATGTGAAAATAATTTTGCAAATTGAACAAACTAGTATAAGAAAAGGAGATGATCATTCAAAGGGTTGAATGTGCGTATTTGATGAAATACAAGTGTGAATTATTTGAAAAGTTCAAAGAATTCAGAAGTGAAACAAATTGACAAAGTATTAAGATTCTTTGATTAGATCAAGGAATAAATACTTGAGCAATAAGTTTCTAGATCATCTCAAATGGTTTTCTCATAATGGACGGCTCATGATATGTAATAATTGATTGATGTATCTGAAAGGAAAAATCATACCTTGTTTGACATGGTACAGTCCATAATGATTTTACCGACATTCCAGTATCCTTCTGGAAAAATGTCCTAGAAATAGCTGCATATCTATGAAAAGGTAACCTCAAAATCCAGCCCCAAGACTCCATAAAAGTTATGGACAGGGAGGATTCCTAATCTTAAGTATGTTAAGATAAGGGGTTGTCCAACTTATGTGAAAAGGTTTCAAAGGATAATCTTGGGACAAGATTTGACAAGTGTCGATTTGTGGGACATCCTAAAGTAAGTTTAGGGTATATGTTCTATAATTCTACTTAGCAAAAGGTGTTTGTTGCGAAACACGCTGCCTTCTAAGATAAAGGTGTTTATTATTGAAGGGGCTAGTGGGAGGATAATAGATCTTGAAGAGTTCAAGAACCACAAAACACTATAAGTCAAATAAGAGGAACCTGTAGATAGACCTATTGTATCACAACCGAATCGTATATCTGGAATAGTACCAAAGATACCTAGAAGGTATGGATTCATCATGGATGATGATGATGAGGTACGCATCATAGAAGATGATGATCCAGAGTTACATACAATGAGGTAAGAGTTCTAGTGTGTACAAAAGGGTCAGTGGGAGCGTCGTGAACTTTCTAGTATTATATGTTGATATACTACGGATGAGGAATATCATACCAATGCTACAATCAGTAAAGATAAAGTTGTCTAATCATTCCTCTATGAATGATTTGGGAAGAGTACCTTAATTGGGGATGAAAATCTATATAGATAGATTTAAAAGGATGCTTGGCTTAACCCAAGGAACGTATATTTATTTGATTCTAAAGTTGTTTAGCATGGCAAACTCCATGGGATGTCTCATGTTGATGAGACATGGAGTGTATCTCTCTTAATAGTCCCCATAGACTCCAAAAAGAGAGATCGCATGAGTAATTATCATGTATGCAATGAAATATACGAGACCTGATGTTGATCGATCATATTGCGGAGAAGTTCACTATGAGATGTTGAAAAATATCTTAAAGTACTTAACCCAAGACTAAGGATGTGATCATACATGGTGGGTCCGAATTAAAACTAGAGGGCTTAACGGACTCAAGTTTTTCGAATGCACTAAGATGACGAAAAATCCACTTTAAGGTAAAGCGTTATCTTGAACAGTGGTGCAGTGAATTTGAAAGGTTCCAAACAGCAAAGAGTTACTGGTTTAGTGATAAAGACAAAGTATATAGCTGTAAATGAAGCTGCAAGTTGATTGTTTGGATGATAGGTTCATTACAGAACTAGGAATAGTTCCTAAGTCTCATCTTGGATCTAAACATGTGTTGTGGCACTTTCATTTGATTATAAGAATCATTGAAAGATGGGAAATCACTATAGAGATAGTGAACTCTCAAGAACAACATTACATATCCATTAACTAAAGCTTATCCAACAGCAGAATTATCGTCACTTATAGAAGAAGGGTATGAGATACCATGGCGATTGGCTTTAGTGCAAGTGGGAGATTGAAAGTAGTATGCACACAAGCCAATCATGTTTGATGATAAAGCATATACTTTGTAACAATCTTATTCATTTATTAATAAAAAGTATTAATTTATTAAAGGCTTTTAATTATCTACATGATGTTGTTTTATAATATGTGATAAACCCATAGTTTTAAGCAATGCTTTTAGAATAATGATGATGATCATTCTAATGAGATTTAAATTCTTAGAAAGCTTAAAACTAAAATAGTTCCCAATCGTTGGATTACTAAATTGGGGATTAGTGAATCCGGATAGATTGGTACATACGTTGATTGCTCATTGGATGAGGATGATTGATCTCATGATCATTTGTGTGGAGACACTAAAGCAAGTATGTAGGTGCTTATTAGAGAATAAGTTCACTGAACGTGGCTCGCTAAGGAATACCTAATGGAGTTTTACTTTCCTGTCAATAGGAATTCCTGTAGTGATAGTAGTGCAAGTGATCCTTGGACTTGAGATCATCATAGTATTTTGTTTATGATGAGTTATACTTTGACTTATTCCTTAAGACCCTTAGGGTATATCAAAGGGTATGCTTGGGTATAATAAGTTGTACATGGAGATAATGTATGATCAATAAAGAATCTACCACTTCTAGTAAAAGAAGAGAAATGTCCCATGTGATTCGATAAATGACAACCCAAAGAGTCCTTGGCCAAAGCGTAAAGAAATTAGAAAGGAGTTTCTAATTTGCATTATTTGAGTTGTGCATTTAAGAGTCGAAATACATATAATTAAATAAAATAAGACTTGACAAGTAATTCCATGTCTTATATTTAATTGGGACATTGTATGGTGAAAGGATTGAATTGTATAAAGAACTATTTACTCAAAGGTTCTTTTATGATTAATGTTAAAATCTATATTATCTGGAAAGTCGCTTGATCGCTAGGAGGCTTATCCCTATTGTAGAATAAATATTATTTATTTAAATAAATTATTAGTTTAATTTATTTATTTAAATAAGATTAGAATTGTTCTAATTGATTTATTCACAACCGGTTTAATATGGAGAACGGTCACACCATAAAAGGAAGAATAATTATTTAAGAAGTTAATGGCATAATCGTAATAATAAGTTAAGTATATTTAATTTAATCTATGGTGATAGAATAAATTAAATAGCTTAATATTTATTATTTAATATTTTTGAAATATTAAATATAAATTAATAAGATGAGTCTTATTATTATTATTACTATTATTATTATTTAATTCCTAAAGGAGTTTGGGAATTAATTAATAAAAGTACTCTCATTTGTTCCTAATAAGATTAGGAGCCTAATTAATTAAAGGAGTTTAATTAATAAAATAAAACCCAATTTCTTAATTGTTAAGGAGGGTTGCCCACATCTATAAATAAGAGGAGTCTTATTATGGGTGGTGTGGTTGTTGACTTTTTAACAACATACGTAATTTCAATAGTTGGGAGAGTACGTCTTTTTCTATAGAGATAGAAAACTAGGGTTTTGCCAAACACCCATCTTCTTGAATTTTTGTTCTTCCTTGGTGGATCACCTCTAGAGGCCAAACACTTGGGTGGCTAACGTTGATCAAAGTAAGGAACCAAACCCGGCGGATTCAAGTTGAACGCGAAAAGGATTGGAGGTGAACTTGTACCTGAGGAAGCTCAGATCTTCAAGGGTATGATTCTTGTTCTTTATCTTTTCGTTTAATTAATAATTGCACATAAAGGATGATCCGGGTATATGGTTTGTAAAATTTTAAAACTCTGATTTTTCACGTTTCCGCTTATTTTGTGCAATTTGATTGCGTTCATAAATATTACAAACCTAACATCAATCCCCAGCACTGTGGATACAACCGCAACCGATACAGTCTATGTCTCTATCCATGCAGAATACTCGGTCGAACAGCCTGGATGGCTAACAGAAAACTCAGCACTCTCGCGCTGATACCAACAGGCATACACCCTAGATCTTTCCTCTGCTGATAAATGGCGAGATGAAAAACGTTGACCTAACGCCCCCTCAAAAGGATGCACCTCTTGAAACTGGTCAAACTGTGACATCACAACTAGTGGGTGATATGTGGTCATGCCCTTCAAACTAGTTAGAGTGAGATAATCCATGCCCGGTACATGAGTAATGAAGTTATAGGGTGAGCTGAGCCCTGTATACGACAGAATGTCAAATGGATCCCCGATCCTTGATAAGAACACCGACCAGGATACATCGTATGTACATTCCGCTGGCTGCAAGGAGTAAGACATAACTATCTCATCGGAAAAACAATACCCATACCGTCGGAATGTGCCAATCGGTCTCAAGTGTGACATGAACCACACATACAACAAGACCGAGCGGCCTATAAACACCCCTGCAGGATAGGTATGGCAATACGTGGCTGACCTCAGTGTCTTTGCCAAAATGATTAGTACAACGGTATGACCCTCCCTGAGAGCTCTCACCGCCATGACAACACCGATGTCCAGCTCATCACGAGTACATCTACTCTGGCCACTACGCACATCACGAGTACATCTACTCTGGCAACACACCATTGATCCTCTGATGAGGTGAAATCCCCGGAGTACTGTGCATAGCTGTCCACTGAGCCAAATATGTTTATCAAAAAAGGCTAGGATAATACATTGCCGGATGTAATCTCATCATGTGCTACTCTACGCCTCCACCCGGTGAGGGTCATGAACTGTCGGCGCATATCTCCGACAGCCATTTGAGCGCAAGGCATGTCCAATGGCAAAGCCGTCAATCGCTCGTACTCCTCTAAAGTAGGAGTAAACTCATGGGTCCCAAACCGAAAAACCTGCCTCTCCGGTACCCAATGCTCTAGCATGCCATCTACAAAGCCAATGGAACCTGGAACGTCAGGAGGGTCATAGAATGCTGCAATAGCTAATCTACAATCACCATGTTTGAAGGGGATTCACTGTCATACCAAGATCTCAAGCAAGAGGCCACCAATACTGGTGGGGTGTGATCAATACGGCTAACTGTAAGACCCAAAATTTTATGAATAAAGATTAATATTTCTCGAAATATTTTTTTTAATATTATGGTATGGATTTGATATAATGTTATAGTTGTGGGTAATATTTATAAATTTTGCAAAGTATGCAAGTTGTTATAAAATATTCGATTGGTCGGGGAATATTCATTTTGACAGAAAATATTCGTACGACGACACAATCATTGGTGGACCCCACAATAGAATTATTGTCGGAGTTAGAAAATGACAAAAATATCTTTTATAAATAACGGGGAAAGTTTTCCGTTAACTGTTGAATTACCCGGTGATAAAAGTATAGTAATACGCGTGGTTGCATAGTAGCACACGATATTGATTATTGATACTTACGTGAGAAGTCACTCAGTTATACTCAATTATTGCTACAGTAATTGTTGCATAGTATCTCACGTTATTTGATTTAATTATTGTCAATATTTTATATTATTAAATCAATAATTGAGATGACAAGTTATTCATATTATTATTTGCATAATTACCAATGTCTAGAAAGTTCTGTCGAGGAAAGGGGTTTGGTCACCTAATTGCGCGCCGATAGGGAGAAATCCTTATCGGAAAGCCCTTCTTTCCTAGGAACGATCTGGTTGTTAATATTGCGAGTTATAATAATGATGAATAAATGTTGTTAAAAATATTGAGGGGATTTTTATGAAGTATTTGTTGTAAAATTTTTATTATTATGCATAGTGTTTGCATAGTAAAAATTTTGAAAATCAGAAAATTTCTCGTGAACCACTGTGCAATCCGTGAACTTCCTCTACTGTGCATCCAAATAGTATCCTTCCCTTCTCCTATAAATAGGATGCTCAGTTTAGAAAAGAAAATCACACCAGAATCAGAGAATTCTTCTTCTATAATATAGAGTGTATTTCTTTAGAGTTTAAGGAAGATTTGAGTGTAGAAAATAGTGAAAGTTTTCTTCAAGAATATATCCGTTATAACAGTAGGAATTGCTCTCTTTTTGAAGTAAGAGGTATTATTTATTTCATATTCGCTTACGATATTATTTTTCATATTCGTAAGGAATTTTATTTGTGTTCAATATTCGTAAAGACTATTATTTTCGTTCAATATTCGTAAGGAATATTATCTTCATTCAATATTCGTAAGGAATATTATTTTCGTTCAACAGTTGTAAGGGATATTATTTTTGTTCAATACTCGTATGAAATAATATTTTCTTCCATACTCTATAGTATGTAAGTAATATTATTTCGTTTTAGATTCATAATTCTATACTCATTTTGTTAAGTTTTGGCTTCTATACTCCATGAAATTAGTAGAATATCCTTAAAATTTGCGCTTCATCCAGTATCTTTTCATGGAAATATTATTCTGAACATTCTTGATAAGTTTTAACTTTTTCATGCCGGAGTACTATTCACGGGGTACTATTCATGACAAAAATTGATTTCTTTTCGGTCCAAATCATTTTTGATACAATATTATTCTTGAATTTTATTCCACAAAGCAGTATCATGTTGATAATTTAGATATTTTTGAATTCTGGATAAATTAAATTATAAAATATTTAAAATTTATCCTTGTTCTCATTTAATTGAATTCTTATATCATTGTCATCATCCTCATGTTTATATTGTGATAAAAGTCATCTTTGGCCCGTAGTGCATAGATGGACGGTTGTTTGGTATGAATATGACTAGGGATCATTCGGTATAATCATGACCTGTAATGTTACAAGTGATATGGATTATTTATTTAGCTGAGACTCAGCGACAGTTATTGGTATGATCATGACCATGCGTTCTCTTCGGCCAAGGGTGCAAAGATGAATTATTGTTTGGCATGTTCATAACCATTGATGATTACACGAATATCCTTGGCCCGTAGTGCATGATAATTCGTGGACGTGATACTAATGAATATACTTGGCTTGTAGTGCAGGGATGATTCGATGATGTGGATTATTTATTAAGTTGAGTCTCAGTGATAAAATTGATGATAAACTTTTTAAATCATAGAAGATGGTAGATATCATGCTCTACTTGACTCTTCTAGTGGATTGCTTGTTCCGCTGCAGTTAAACTTGATGTTTATTATATTTTACCAGTTTAACACCGTTGAAGGCTAACGATAATTTATTATATATTATCTTAGTCATAATATTTCTTATTGGGCTAGTTGAGCTCACCCTTTTACTTTCATTGTTCTCTTCAAAAAATGATAACATAGCCGGGACTAGTCGGAGAATGGAGTGACGGTCCGAGATGGTTGTTTTAGTAGTCCTCACTATTTAGTGTGATAATAAATGTAATTAGGATTGAATTTGAGTTTGGATATTGTCTATGAGACAATATTCGTGTAAAAACTCATCTATGTTTTGTCGTATTTTACACGACAGTTGTATTATTTAAGTTTGTATTTGAATTATGTACCATGTATTTGGCGACTCAGAATGGGTGATGTATACCGATTTTGGGGGTGTCACACTAACTGTCGATGAAGATATTTGTGTGGGCCATATTATAAGATCATCCAGGGGTCAATGATGAACATCTCTGGACATACATATGCATGACATAATACATGCATGACAAATAATAGATGGCAATATGATGTAGGGAATGGAAAACAGTACATACATTCCTAAGTACATCATCATCTAAATACAACATCTCTGTATAACAGAAAAATACATGGAAATGGGGCACAGACGCCTTACGACTAACAGAGACCTATCAAAAGATATAATGAGAATGGGGCACAACCACCTAGTATCTAACAGAGGCCTATCAAAAGATATAGCGAGAAAACACATCAGAAGAAGACAATGGTGTCTATGTCTACATCATCAATCCTGTCCACCTGATGTAACTCCTCCTGAGTCACTTGATCTCTGCCAAGAGGGATATCAGGCCTATACAAGGGAGGATCTGCATCGGTAAAGCCATATGGGTCATCTAAAGGGCCATCCCCTGAGCTGGAAGGATCAAAACTATCTGCTTCTAAAGGATCTCTGCCCAAATGCTGGATGAAAAAATGTGCTCGGTCCAACTGCCATGTCAAACTGTCAATCTATGTCCAATGAGTCGGATCTCGGACACAGGCCATCTAATCCGTCATCATCATGGATCGAGGAACCATATCCCCCATGAATTGAGTGGCGCAGGTCTGGGCTCCGATGGTATGAGGGGACCACCAGCGGTATAATGCCTCCTGAGTAAACGGACCCTCTGACAATATAAAGCCGTTAACGCCCATCAACAGGATATCACTAATAGGCGACTACGATACATGCCAATAACGCCTGACAGGAGGTAAGATCGGTACACGAATCTCTCCTATGGTGCTCATAATAGCACGCTCTCTCCTAAATAGAGCTCCCATCCTCCATCTGTAAAGAGAGGAATCCGGCAGGTGGATATCACATACTCGACACCAGTCGGGCATCCCTCCTCAAAGACGATAGTTAAATGTTCCCCGGAATAGGGAACCCAAGTGATGTCATCAGCTGTCAACAACTCCAACTGTAAGCAACAATGGGTGAAACCCTCAGCTATAGGAACCTCCGCCAAAATGGAGTGATGCCATCGTCGTCCTCGTGGATAGGTATCTAAATCTAACACACTAATAGGACGCAAACATGGAAGCCTCTTATAGGCCCAAAACTGCCAACATAAAGGAAAACATTTGCGGTCAGTCAACACTCTTAACCTATACATGGGAAATCCAAAGAGAAATACTCGCCAGCAGAAACGGGTAAAATCGTAGCCAAGCCTCTGTCAAGCCCTGCGAACGCATGCGCATTCCCCTGAGAAAATAGGAAAAGGTGTAGGCACCCCAATCATACTCTCCAATACGGTCCACCTCCCGAGTGCGCTGATCAAAACGAATGACACCGTGGAAGAGTTATCAGCTATGAAACAACCCCTAATAATAACCAGGAACAATCGCCGAAGAATGCAATCCCTGACTCTCACATCAGCGGGCATGGGCTCACTCAACAACCCACTCATAGCATCTACGCTCAAAGGACCCGTACGAACGGTCCTACCCTTGAGCGCCTTAGCAGGAACTCCTAACAAGGATCTAACGGCAGTAGGGGTAATGTTCTCTGTACATGGCACTAGCGCCCCTCCAAATTCCATACCGGTGATAAACCGCTAATCCATTAGCGTCATCATCACCTAACAATCCAACAAATGGAGAGATTAAGTTTGGTACAACCAGTGCTTTAACAATTCCATGAGGTAACCCCAGGGACAACGACGGGGAAGAATGAAAAAGAACGCCCCAAAGCCCCAACCATGCACAATCTCTCGGTAATCTGGATGCAGAGCCTGATATAGGGAGTGCATGCTGAACCAATTCCCTCGAGGCTGCGTAAAGTCGGGAACATACACCATAAATGCATATCAATGTCAAAATCCTTAATCCTCATTAATATGAAAAAGGAAGATCAAACCTAGCTTTTACCTCGTTTACCTGCAAATGAACTGAGGGGTGGCGACTCAAATCATCCAGAAGCTTTGGAATCATCACAATAATGCCTGGAAGATCCCTACAGGGAGCATGCGCTGCAGGAGCTGGAGCTGCAATCGGTACATCCTCCTCCTCGTCCTCAACGTCCGGTACATCAACCCGGACAAGACGAATCACCGCCTCCATCAACCGACAAGGCTGTCTGACTGAACGGGGTTGAGGCACTTCAGAAGCCCTCCTCCGCACACTTGAAGTGGTCCTGCGGGAACTACTCGGCTGATCCAGATCCATAATATCTGGACATAAGTCTCCAAATCACCTCAGAAAGGGTGTGGTATATTCCAACCTAGAGCTTTTCAAATTCATTTTATGACTATATGCATGCATGCATTACTTTAACATACGCCTACAGTAGAGTTAAAAATGCATGACTACCCAATGCTTAGGCTCATGGAAATTTTTTTCCAGAGTATCCTTTGTAAAAAGGACTATCCACATGCGCGTAGGCATGACTAGGTAGCCATTCAGTAGCACACATACCCACAGTCATAAACATCCTATATGCATGAGCATGTCAAAGTCATAATCCATGATGGTAGATTAATTACCAGGATTACTTTGCTTTACAACATTTGCTCATTTGTCCTCAAATAGGATAAGAAATAGCAGAAAAAAGGTACCAATTTGACTATTTCAAAAGTCAAATTTTTTCACATCATTTAGTTCAACATGGTTTAATACTAACATTTACTATGTTGAATATTTTTTATCAAGTCATATAGGCATGCATATTCATTACTATGTGTTTAGACGCATTTCATATGATAACTCTTTTTCCAACGGACGAAAACTGGAAAAGAAGACATGCATACGTTACCAAGATAGTGTGAAACACTTGTACGGTAACAGAATTTGCAGAAAGATTCCTAAACTCAGCAAATATGAAGAAGAGCTCTCGGATTTCCTGTGTGGCACAGTATAAAATTGACTTGTGAACGCAATATGCCACTTAAGGCCACCCACGGTTGGCCGTAGGTGTACCTGCGGCTACCCTAGGTGGGTCCTATCCATCTGGCTCGGTCCAATTCGAGTTGCAAAAGAGGTCTCACAAGTTGAAATAGTCAAATCAGGAAAAAGCTGCTACGCGATTGAGCAGAAAAGCTATAAATCCTGGTTCTTACAGACCAAACTGCGAGTCTTTCTATCACTCATTGGTATTCTCCCAAACACAGGGTTCACTATACTGATGATCACAATTGTTGTAAACTACAATCGGCAATACCTCATAAGGGTCTGATGCCGTCAATACGGAGTCGTAACTCCAAAAACCTCTCCCCAGTGGGAACTTCATACATCATTAGCCGTTGAAGCACATTTCAACGAAGGTCAAGCAACCTTGACAGTCTTCAGCCATTGGCAAGTAAATCCAACAAAGCGTCGGAAGCCATCCGATGATTTCACTTCAACGAAGGTCAAGCAGCCTTGGCATCACCAGCCGTTGGCAATTAAAATCAACGAAGCGTCGGAGATGGTCCGATGGTGGTATCTAGGGATACACACGTCAATAAGAGCAAGGCAACCCTGACAACAGAGACTGTTGGTAGTAACTCCAACAGATCACTTGAAGGACATGGCGATATAAACAAGGGAAGGCCATCCTCATCGGGGATGACCGATGATGGAATTTGTTATACACAATCTGCATCAGATAAATGATCATTCCCCCAGAGTCTCTTACACATGAGAGGAACATCTATGGTGGAAACTCTGTACCAAGGATAAAAAAACTTTGGTGATAACCTCAATGTCAACATTCTAGTATTTCCTGAGAGCTTTGGAGCACACATCCAAGCAGTTCTTCAGAGACATCAGTGGTAACTTCAATTCCCCATCAGAAGTCATGGGAGCAGACAGTCATCACATCCCGTTGGAAAACAGTCCAACAAACCACATACATCATACATTTGCATCGTGCTACAGTACATTGCATCATGAATATCTTGTCATGTTTCAAGTGTCTAGTGTTCTTTATCCTATCCATGCCATTACACTGCATGAATATGATAAAGAGGGGCATCCATAGACACTCAAAAAAATTCCATTCCCGTTACTAACCTTTCACGAGGGCAAAGTCGTCTTCTAGAGATAACCCTAGAAGTCAAGACAGCATAGTCCCGGAGACAACCCCGGGATACTCAGTCATTTCACTTGGAGATAATCCCAAGATATTCAATCCAGTCCCGGAGACAACCCTGGGATACTCATTCAGTCCAACCCAGAGACAACTCCGGGAGTTTATTCAGTTTCAACCTCGGAGACAACCCCCAGGAATGCAGTTCCAGTTCCGGAGACAACCCCGAGATCTTCAGTTCCAATCCCGGAGACAACATTGGGAGATACAGTTCAAACCTCAGAGACAACTCTGAGGCGTGCAGTTGCAGTTCTGGAGATAACCCCAGAAATGCTTTAATCAACCTCCAGCAATCAGCTTCAACATTCAGTGATAGCCCCGAGGCACTCAGTCCCAAGACCGGAGATAACCCCGGGAGGACAGGCGCACCTTAGAGACAACCTTGAGGATATTCAGCACTTGTAGCAGCCCAATCTCAGAGATAACCCTGAGCAATGACTACTAAATCAGCCCAAAACCGGATATAAACCCGGTGAGGGGCAAAATCATCATTTTGTCATCTCGATCCCACATTCATGTTGTCTTAACATTTCAACCTACATTCTACACATAAGTGTCCTATAAGAACCATAGCTTCAATCCCGATTGACTAATACACAAGATAGTACACCGGATAGAATTTGGAGCCTAAAGACCTAGGCATGGACCCATCTTCTTGACTTTGTACAACCTCTTATCCCATGTTCTTGTGTATCTTTCGACAACAGCATGCCGTAAAAGGTCTTATACACCTCGATCGGATGCCCAGATTGAAGTTTTGAAGGTTCGAGCGAATAACACATTGTATGAGTGCACGTACTTTGAGGCAGACTGGGGCCGAGGGAACCCCGTGCAGTGCAAGTAAGTACATGCTGGCTACTGGCAGTACACTCTCTGACTCTGCAGTACACTGCTGCTCCCCCCTCTATAAATAGAGGGCTTGGGGTGGCCATTTTAAAGAAGGAAAATGCGAGGAAGCCTTGTCCAATTTACTCTGTACACACTATAAATTGAGTGCTTTCTCATTTCAAACACTTGTGAGCTTATATTTGGCTACTTTTTATCGGTGGGAACCGAGTGTTCATCCATTTAAAGTTATTGAAGGCTTCTTTCGCAGTCCATTGTAAGCTTTCTTACATTACTTAAAGCCTTTTCTACACTTCTTGCACACACTCTTATTCACGTTGAGAGTCGCGTGTGTGTGTATGCCCGGACCATCGGTCTGTGGCTTTTATTGCTTTCATATATATATATATATATGTGTGTGTGTGTGTGTGTGTGTGTGTGTGTGTGTGTAAATAGTTATGTATATATATTATTATTATCGAGTTATCTCGATTGAGCCTGAATATAATATTATTGAGCGTTTATTGCTTTCATATATATATATATATATATATATATATATATATATATATATATATATATTTCATGCCTCGCCCGAGTTTACTTTGTGGCCATTTATCGCTTTCATTTATATTTCATCCCACTTTAGAGTTTACTTGACGTTGTTGATCGTATATATATATATATATATATATATATATATATATATATATATATATATATATATAATCTATTTACATCTTTCATACAAATTGCTACATTATGTGAGCTTAGGAATCATGTGATCACAGATTCAGTCTCCTAAATCTAGATTCGGTTCCCATGATGGATATTTTCAGCTGTACATGGCTTGTAAATTATTCACGGTGTCTGAATTTCCTTAGACGGCTCTTATGCCCACAAGGAATTTGGCATTGCTTATTTATCTTATTTTCTCGAAGATGCTTTGCATCTCGAAAATAAAAGCAACCAAGCCGAATACATAATAAAATGGAAGTATCAAAGGCCTCAATTACTATTGAGCATAAGGGTTTGAAAAACCTCTTTTATAAAACGTCATTGTTATATCTTGTTAAAATTGAACTTTTATACAAAAATTCAAACCCTTTGTATATAGGTGCAAACGAGGCATAGCACTACTTCTAGATAATTGCACATTGATCCACACACACACACATTAAGATAATGGTTTTAATTGAAAAGTGGTGATCACCGTAGTAACACGGATGTCGGGGGGTGCCTAACACCTTCCCTTCGCATAATCAAGCCCCCAGGCCCTAACGAATCTCGGTTTCATAGACCAGTCAAATAATATCACATCACTAGGTCAATGTGCAAACCTTTTCTCAGTTGAGTTTGTGCAACCATTTAAAAATACCAACTGGCGACTCTTAGAGTCCAATCGTCGACATATATATGTCGGACCTTTTCACAACTTGTTTTTTCAAACAAATCTCACCTAACATGAGAACATCAAAAAACAAGAACAAAAAAGGGACAAATAAAAATCCCGACATTGACAAGGAGAAGTCCTTATCGAAAAGCCCACTCTTTCTTGAGAATGATCTGGTTGTTAATATTGTGAGTTATAATATTAATGATGAATAAAAGTTATTAAAAATGTGTTTAGTGAAGCCAAATGAATTGAGATAAATAGAGGGGGTTTTATGAAGTATTTGTTGTAAGTTTGGCGTATTATATGGACCACCACTTACTCATTTTTCAAAATCATCGGTAAAAAGTTATCTCAATTTTGTATTATATATATATTATATAATAGAATATAATATATTTTATTTAAAGTTTTCGTTTTATTAGAATATTTGATTGCATAATGCTTCATAGTAAATCAAAATTTTCAGATATTCGGTGTAAGATCCCCAACTTTTATGAATAAAGAATAATTTTCTCGAAATATATTTTTGAATATTATGGTGTGGATTTGATATAATGTTATAGTTATGGGTAATATTTATAAATTTTGCAAAGTAAGCAAGTGGTTATATAATATTCAATTGGTCGAGGAATATTCGTTTTAACGGGGAATATTATTCATACGACGACAATTATTAATGGACCCCACAACGGAAGTATTGTCGTAGTTAGAAAATGACAGAAATTATCTTTTATAAAATAACTACGAAAGTGTTACCGTTTAAAACCGTTGAACTACCCTAGTAAAAAGTGCGATGTCTGGCGTGGTTGCATAGTAGTAACATAATGTATTGATTATTGATGCTTACGTGAGAAGTCACTTAGTTATACTCAATTATTGCTACAGTAATTGCTGCACCATATCTCTCATATTATTGATTCAATTATTGTCACAGTATCATTTGCATAATATTTTATATTATTAAATCAATAATTGAGACGACAAAGTTATTTATATTATTATTTGCAATATTGACAATGTCTAGAAGTTCTGTCAAGGAGAGGTTTGGTCACCTAATTGCGCGCCAATAAGGAGAAATCCTTATCGAAAAGCCCCCTCTTTCCTAGGAACGACCGAGTTGTTAAATATTATGAGTTATAATATTAATGATGAATAAGTTCGTGTTGATTAAAAATGAAATTGATAGTTCTATTGTGTGGGAATTATTAGTGTTACTAGAAATCGACATCTATTTCGATAATAATGGATGTCTGGAGGTTATATTGATCAATCGGGTAATTAATCGGATAAATGAGCAATTAATTGCTATTAATTCACATGCTTATAACTATGTGTTCACATGTGTGTACTATTGATTCACATGATTTACTATTAGGGGAATTGGTGTAAGATTGATAATACTTGCATGACTAAATTAAAAATGGAGATATAGATGAAGGTACTATATTGTAATTAGTTTTTTCACATGATTAAGCCACATGAATGAACTATTAATTCACATTATTTACTATTAGGGGAGGTGGTGCAAGTTTGATAATACTTGCAGGACTAAATTAAAAATAAAGAAAAAGATGATGGTATTATACTGTAATATTTCAAGCCCCAAAACGTGCAATTAACGAAACTATATATTCCTATAAATAGAAGCTCATTCTTCTTTCATTCTCACAAATTCACTAAGTCTCACAAGAGCAATTATTATAGAGAGAAATTATAGAGAGAAAGAAGAAGAGAAGTCTCGCTACCTCACTATTCCAAAGATCCAGCTTTTCTTCTAGGTAAGGGGTATTATTATTTTTTCGTATTCATGAAGAGAGTATTTTCTTCAATACTAAATAAGGGTTGTTATTCTATTCTTTATTATTCTGTTAGAATAACATATACGTCTTGATCTATCGCATGCCCGGTGAATTCTTCTCATTATTCCATTCTTTATTATTACATTGGAATAACTTTGTTTGTGAGGTCTATCGCATGCACGGTGAATTCTTCTCATTATTCCATTCTTTATTATTCATTTGGAATAACTTTACGTGTCATGATCTATCGCATGCACTCGGTGAATTCTTTTGTTATTCCATTCTTTATTATTACGTTAGAATAGCATGTCTACACGCAGACTCTGCATGCATGGTGAATTCTTCATTATTTCATTCTTTATTATTCATTTGGAATAACATGTCTATGTGGACTCAGATGCATGGTGAATGATCCTTCGTTTCATTCCTTATTAAATTGTGGAAATGATCTGTCTACGTGGATTATCGCATGGCGGGCAAAAATCCATTTGCAGTTTCATATATTCTATTATACTCAGTTGGTTAAAGTTTTGGCTTCTATACACCATGAAATTAGTAGAATATCCTGGATATTTGCGCTTCATCCAGTATTTTTTTATGGAAATATTCTTCTGAGCATTCTTGAATTTTACTCCACAAAGCAGTATCATATTGACAATGTAGACGTTATTGATTTCTGGATAAATTAAATTATAAATCTTTAAAATTTATCTTGAACTTGTTTTATTGAATTATTATGTAATTGTCATCATCCTCATGCTTATATTGTGATGAAAGTCATCTTTGGCTTACGTGCATAGATGGACTTGGTATGATTATGACCAGAAATTATTCAGTATAATCATGACTGTAATGTGACGAATGATGTGGTTAAAGTCTTCATTGTCCTGTAGTTCATTGATGGACAATTGTTGGTATGATTATGACCAGGGATTATTCGGTATAATCATGACCGTTGATGATTACATGAATATCCTTGGCCGTGATGCAGGGATGATTCGATTTTATTTATTAAGCTGAGTCTCAACGATAAAGTTGATGAAAAACTTTTTAAATCATAGAAGATAGTAGATTTTATGCTTTACTTGACTCTTCTAATAGATTGCTTATTCCACTGCAGTTGTTGATATAAAACTTGTTGTCTATTATATTCTATCAGTTGTTATACTGTTGAAGGCGAAGGATAATTTATTCTGCATTATCTTAGTCATAATATTTCTTCTTTGGGCTAGTTGAGCTCACCCTTTCTTTCATTGTTCTCTTGAAATGAGAATATAAATGGGGCGAGTGTGGAACCACTGTTGATGGTCCGGATGGTTGTTTTAGTAGTCCTCACTATTCTATAAAATAGTGTGACAATAAATATAATGAGGACTCCATTGAGTGTGGATATTGTCTAGATGACAATATTCTTATTAAAAACTCTTAGATTATGTTTTGTCGTATTTTACACGACTTTTGTATAATTAAGTTGTATTTGAATTTTGTACCATGTATTTGGCGACACAAGATGGGTGATGTATACCTATTTGTGGGGCATCACAGTTGGTATCAAAGCTTAGGGATATGATCCCTGGCTGAGATGTGAGACAAGAACTAGGAGGGGAGAGACAAGGAATTCCTTCGCTGGTATGACCTACCTAAGTTTATTTGGTATTTATTTGGTCGGTCAGAGTATAGGGATAATATGTGACATGTCAATTAACCCTTGTTTTGTGGCAGTATTTGAAAATGGCATCCGAAAATGTTGAGATAAGCAATGAAGCACATGAGACCGTTGAGTCACCAACGATCAATACCCAGGATAATGTGCATCAGGATGGCAATAATCCTCAACTACAATGCTGACCAAATGATGAACGATGGGATGTTCAGAGGCTTTATGCAATTCATGCAACATCGGTGAGAGCGGCTCTGCTCAAAATGCGGTGGAAACTCACTGCAACTCTCGGGCGGTCACCGCTAAACAGTTCAAGGAGCTGGGACCACCGAAGTTTATTGGAGAGACAAAACCACTTAAGGCGGAGACGTGGATAAAGCAGATCACCAAGATATTTGATGTCTTGGGATGCTCCGAGGAGCAAAAGGTTCCCTTCGTCACCTTTATGTTGCGAGGAGAGGCAAATTACTGGTGGGAATCTATAAAGCGTACTCAACCTGCCGCACTGAAAATGTCTTGGGAGAAATTCCAAGAACTGTTCAACGAAAGTACTTTCCCGAAAGTATTCGTCACATGAAGGAGGTATAGTTCATCAAGCTGGAGCAGAACAATATGACCGTGTCACAGTACGAAGCTAAGTTTGCCGAGTTTTCCCAGTTTGCATCCCACTTGGTTGATAATGAGGAGAGAATGACGCGGATGTTTCTAAGAGGTTTGAAACCCGAGATACATCAATACTTAATTTCTCACAAACTGTGTTTGTATTCAGATGTTGTAAATAGGGCTAAGTTATTGGAGCGTGATAACGAGTAACCCCAACCGAGAGAGAGCAGCCAACAAGTTGATAATACCAGTGGTAGCAGTCATCGAAGCGGTGACAACAAGCGTGGAGGGAATCAATATACCAGAAATGGTAATCAGTTCGGCGGTAATCATGGCCATGACAATAAGAGTGGACATTTCAAGAAGAGGAGATTCAACAATGATGGAAAGATGTCGAAGACCAAAGACCGTTGTTAAGGAAGGAGAACGAATTCGTTGGTCACGATGTTACAAATGTGGAGGGGAGGGACATATCAGTCCAAACTGTGTGATGCAGTCCAAAGCATGTTACAATTGTGGAAGAGAACGTCACCTAGCCCAATTTTGTCGTGCACCAAAGTCAAGTCCAGCTGGGATGGAGGCATCAAAGGCCGTCCCAAACAAGACAAAACCGGTAGTTCAAGGGAGAGCGTTTGTCATAACCTCCCAAAAAGCGAGGAATCCGAACGAGGTGATCACGGGTAAGCTAATCATAAACTCTAGTGAAGTATATACCTTATTTGATACCGGTTCTACCCATTCTTTTATTTCTCCTACTTGCGCTCAACGTTTAAATTTGACTCCGGAGAAATTAGACTTTGACTTATCGGTTAAAACTCCGTTGGGAGAAACCTTCATTACATCCACTGTTTATAAGTCTTATTTGATTCAAATCGGTAACCGCACATTACCTGTCGATCTTATTGAAAATACTTGCATTTGATGTGATTTTAGGGATTGATTGGTTAACTACTCATCATGCTAAAATCAATTATTTTCGTAAGGTTATTAGCTTTCATATTCCTAACCAACCTATTATACTGAATTCAAGCAACCAAA
This sequence comes from Panax ginseng, assembly GCA_020205605.1. NCBI lineage: Eukaryota > Viridiplantae > Streptophyta > Magnoliopsida > Apiales > Araliaceae > Panax > Panax ginseng. The sequence goes on from CM035146.1 coordinate 74,420,986, forward strand.
CCACTAAAATCAATCAACAATATATCAAGCCATAAAGCTATTCGTTTATTGAAAATTGGATGTCAAGCTTTCTTAGCTCATGTCACGCATTTAAATAAAAATACGCCGATTTGAATGATATTTCTTTTGTTAATAAATTTCTGACGTATTCTGAAGAACTTCTCGCCTACTACCCCAGGCGTGAAATTGAATTTTGCATCGACCTTGAATCCCGTGACAAAACCCATTTCAAAGCCCCATATCGAATGGCTCTATTAAACTTCGAGAATTAAAACCCAACTACGTGAAATTGTTAGACATCGGTTTCATTTGTCCTAAGACGTCTCCTTGGGGTTCTCTCTATTCTATTCGTGAAGAAGAAAGATGGAAGTATGCGACTTTGTATTGATTATCGGGAGTTGAATCATGTCACCATCAAAAATAGGTACCCATTACCTCGTATTGATGATCTGTTTGACCCGGTTGCAAAGGCGCCAAATTCTTTTTAAAGATCGATCTTCATTCTGGATATCATCAGTTGAAGATTAAAACTGATGACATATCAAAGACTGCTTTCAGAACTCGGTACGGGCATTACAAATTCCTAGTCATGTCTTTTGGATTGACTAATGCTCCTGTTGCCTTCATGGATATGATGAACCGAGTATTCAAGGAATATTTGAATCACTTTGTGGTTGTCTTTATTGATGACATCCTCATTTACTCCAAAAGCCGTGAAGATCATGAGCAACACTTGAGGGTGATACTCCAAAAGCTTCGTGCAAACAAGTTATATGCCAAGTTGAAGAAATGCGAGTTCTGGCTTTAGGAAGTAGCATTCCTTGGGCACGTAATATCAAATCACGGAATATTTGTTGACCCGGCAAAGATTGAAGCAATTCAAAGCTGGGTCGAACCTAAGTCGATGGACCAAAGCACGTAGCTTTCTAAAACAGCTAGTTATTATCGGAGGTTCGTGGAAGGATTTTCTCGAATCGCTACTCCATTAACTCAAATTTACTCGAAAAGATACAAAATTCGGTGAGCGAGAAATGTGAGAAGAGTTTTCAAGAACTCAAGAGGAGGCTCATTTCAAAGACTTTGTTTTCACAATACTAAGCGGTTCGGAGGGATTTGTTGTGACGCCCCCTAAATAGGTATACATTACCTATTCTGAGTCGACAAATACATGGTACAGAATACAAATACAACCTTAAATATACAACATGAGCTGTGAGTTTTAATACAAATATTGTCTTCTAGATGAGATTCAAACTCAAAATAAGTCCTCAATACATTTATTATCACATTATTTCATTAGAATAGTGAGGACTACTAATGCTATCATCTGGACCATCACTCCGTTCCCCAACTAGTCCCCGATCGTTCTCATTTCACAAGAGAACAATGAATGCAAAAGGGTGAGCTCAACTAGCCCAGTAAGAAATATTATGACTAAGATAATGTAAAATAAATAATCATTAGCCTTCAACAGTGTTAAACTGATAAAATATAACAAACATCAAGTTTAATTACAGCGGAACAAGCAATCCATTAGAAGAGTCAAGTAGAGAATAAAATCTACTATCTTCTATGATTTAAAAGGTTTTTCATTACTTTTATCGCTGAGACTCAGCTTAATAAATAATCCACATCATCCATGCACTACGGCCAAGGATATTCATTAGTATCACGACCATAAATTATCCATGCACTACAGGACAAGGATATTCGTGTATTCATCAATGGTCATGATCATGCCAACTACTGTCCATCAATGCACTACGGCCAATGAGGATTTTTACCACATCATTTATAACATTACGGTCATGATTATACCGAATAATCCCTGGTCATAATCATACCAAGTCTATCTATGCACTACAGGCCACAGATGACTTTCAACATATTATAAACATGAGGATGATGACAATTCAATAAAACAAGTTCAAGAACAAATTTTAAAGATTTATAAGTTAATTTATCCTGAACTCAATAACGTCCAAATTGTGAACATGATACTGCTTTGTGGAGTAAAATTCAAGAATGCTCTGAAGAATATTTCCATGAAAAGATACTAGATGAAGTGCAAATATCAAGGATATTCCACTAATTTCATGGAGTATAGAAGCCAAAACTTTAACCAACTGAGTATAATAGAATATATGAAACCGCAAATAGATTTTTGCCGCCATGCGGTAATCCACGTAGACAGATTATTCCAACAGAATAATAGAGAATGGAATAATAGAAGAATTCACCAGGCGTGCGTAATCCGCACAGACAGGTTATTCCAACAGAATAATAAAGAATGGAACCAGGTCATGCGTAACCCGCACGGAAAAAACCATTATGGGATCAACGCTAAACATGGCTAATAAGCGAACAATCTAAAGATGAAGGATAGAAACGATCAAATCCAATTGCTGATTATAATCCACTAGTAACGTTTAAATCCTCATATAAATCCAAAAAAATACTAATAATTATCCACAATGATAGAAAATCCCAAGAAGAATTAGAAAAGTTGGAGTTTAAGCTTCGTTCTACGTTGGAATCTCTCTCAGAGTGTAAACCCTAGTTACCAATATGAAAATACGTAAAAACTAATGAATGATACCTCTAACACCAGTCAAAAATCATTTTTAATTAATTACAACCCTTAAAATTAGAAATTAAAATAAACATCTCAACAACAATCGGGCGTCGATGCGCGCGCGCATGTCTTGCGATGTCTGCAATGTCTCATCCCGGTAGGGTGCTTTGACGTGCGGCGCCGTCCTCAAGTTTATTCTGCTGGCGGTGCCATGGCCTTCTTACTAACTTTGAATCCACAGTTCTCTGCTTGCTACAAGCGATATGTTACATTGTTCATTCTTTCGTCCATCCATGCTTAGCCTCCTGCTCTAATTGATCCTCATGCCATGCATCCAACAGCCTCATGCCTTTTACATCACCAAATCATGCCATATCCTACACTTTTACACCAAAGGAGTTTTAAGTACATGCAATGCAAAATAACATGAAATGCAACTAAAAACACACTAAAATATACTTGAGATGGGCCTAGTTCGCATGAATTAATATCCAATAAGTAGGTGTAAAACCCACTTATAAAATACCCCCAAACTTGAACTATTGCTTGCCCTCAAGCAATGCATGCTAAATAACAATGAAAATGCAAAAGCACAACTATGCAACTAAATTACTATGCAAACTTATCTCACATTGTTCCAACTCTAATAGAATTTCAGTCCAAAATGCCTTAGCAAATTATCCAGATTCAAGAATACAAATTCAAACCGAACCATATGCATAATATCATACACTCAGATAATTCATACATGCTATAGTTATGCTCTGTGTGTGTGTTGTGTTCACCCAAAACTTGATTTAAGCATAGAATACACATGCTAAATTGCTTAAAATAGAAAATTTATAGTTTAAATCAAGACTCATGTATACATATGCAACGAAGACTATTCCAATATATCAAAACAAACTGAGGTTCAACAATGGGCTTAACTTCTTTATTTTTACTCACGAGGGCGATTTTCGCTCTTTCCCGCGGTGTTTATTGCTATTTTTTTTCCACATGACTGTGCAATGTCTTATTCCATTAGGTAACACTGCTACCCCTTAGCGAGCTTTCAACCAACGACTCCCAGACCATGAAAGACCTTAGGGCGCTAGGTGTAGAGACAATCCTCTCGGGTGTACTTACTCAAGTAGCCAAGGCCCCGAAATAAGACTAGCCACGTTATTGCTATTTGATTTTTTATATATATACATAGCATACCCACGTTTTCCTAAAGTTTGAATGTCAATGTTTTGCAAGTCAACATCCATGTTCCACATATTTCTCTTTTTGACACTACATTTTCTATCGAGCAATACAACACATATTTCTTATACCTACAAGTGATTGTGAACACATTAAATAAAACCGAAAAGCATTTAAACAAAGAACATGAATTTCATCATGTAAAACATTATAGCTAGGTTCATGTTATCCAACATACTCAAAAATCCTTCAAAATTCACTATCATCATTTGCTAGACAAAAATTTCCATACAGCAAGAACTGTGAGACATGCAAACTAAAAAAAAATTCTAACACATAAACAAATAAACTAAACATGAACATGCAGAATTTAAACTAACCATGCCAATACTACATCCAACTATACTACTACCCCAATACCCCAAACTTATAATATTCAATACCCCATTGAATGAAGGTAAAGGGTAAAGAAAACTCCCCTAATGATCAGTGGTACCACCCTCCTCGTGGGTGACTGTGTGGATAATATAACCTTCGTCCGAATTGAGGCCACTCTAGCATCGTTCCTTGCTGCGCAAAAGCCTCGGCCAAGGCCCTTATGAGTCTCGTCGCAAACGCTCCAAAATTATCGTACATGGCATCGACTTTTCGCTCCAACCTTCTGAGCTGGCGATCACCATGGGCAGCAGGTGCTTGCGTGGATGGGCCTGCCTCATCTGTCTGAGGGGGTTGCTGTGACGGCTCTGGGAAAGTGGGCTGAATGATAAAACCTAATCTGCGCGGATGCGGTTCACCACCCGTCCAATCCTTGAACTTGGTAATAGTAGCATAAGTGATGTCGTAGCGCGAGTTCTGTAGCTGCTCATTATTCCATGGGACTCCTTGTTGGGTACAAAGCATGGCTGCAACAGATGCATGCGGAATACTCCCCGTAGTGCTCCCCCGCAAATAACGCAGCATGTTTTGATGAATTAAATGGCCTACATCAATGTGTTTGCCTTTGATGATGCCCCACAAAATGATAGCACGCTCAGTGGTTATTTCATGCTGGTGAACTAACGAAACTAGTTTGGCACAGATAAACAGATTCCACGCTTTGGCATACCGATTCAAGGCGGACGCTGGAAAAGATTTTGGCTCAGTTGTCCTTGCCTTATAATTCCATTTGGTGCCCGGAATGCACAATTCAGCAATCACTCCTGCCAGATCAGTTTCTAAATGCGCACCTTCTACCCAATTAGCAGACCCGGTCGGTGGTGCGTTATTTCTTCTGAAGACTGCTCTAATTGTTGGAGGTCGAAAATCCACCTGCACTCCTCAAACCAGCGTTATCCCTCATGTCATTTCCTTAGCATTCGCGTAGAACTCTCGAACAATCCCCATGGGAATAGGCATAGGATTTTTAGTATCATATACCATAGTTGGTCGTCTTGCTTCTCAGGTTTAAGTCCCCGTTCCTTCACAAAAGATTTGGCCACAATCCGATAATATTCCTGCTGGGCCTCCAAACTGATAAATTTCATGTGGTCCATGACATCCTCTTCTTGGTTACTGGAGGAAGAAGCTGAAGAGGAAGAGATGGAGATTGAGCGTGCTTTTTTTGGACCCATGTGCAGATGATAGAGAGAATGTAGATGAATTGCTTGATACTGCATAAGAGCTGCTGATAAACATACCCCCAACTTACTGCTGCACAACCCAAGTAGAAACCCTAGATTTATTTCAATGGAGAGAATCGTGGGAATGAACTTTGATGAGAGCTGAGGAGTCTTATGATTATGGGAGAGCAGAAGAATACGCTTCTATTATGTCAAGTGAGAAACCAAATAGCCACAACTCGGCTTTTTAAATCAGTAAAAATTTTCCACGCACGGTGTCCTCATAGCGCTTTCTTCCTTGCAATGGTTTTCGGTAGCGCCATGAGTGGCATTCTGATGGAGAGAGAGATGTGTGGCCTTGAAAGCCTTGATCTTGTCTTATAGTCATTTCATGGTAGCGCGACCACCTTCACTGACCGCCTTTGAGTTTACTCTAAACCGCCTATCAGTGAGATTTCACTTGAAGAGACCTACATCACACCATTTACCTATATCAATGTGTGAACTCCGAAATAAAAATAAATAAACAAGTAGATTCTATACAATACTAAAACATGTCCAATGCAGACTCTATTACCCACGCACTTATGCACAACATAGCCATCTATTAAGAATGAAATAAATATGAACTAGCTAAACACCCTACTGAATAAATAAAAAGAAAATAGAGATAGATATAATGGGTTGCCTCCCATCAAGAGCTAAGTTATAGTCAATTAGCTTGACTGTCTCTAATTCTCATGTCGATGAAAGAATTGAGGCGACTTTCTGTCTGTCTACCTCACCACCAAAGTAATGCTTCAAGCGCTATCCATTCACCTTAAAAGGCTTGTCTGGCAACCTGTCAAATACTTCAATTGCACCATGTGGAAAAACAGTCTTCACTGTAAATGGCCTTGACCACCTCGATTTCAGCTTCCCGGGAAAAAGTTTAAGTCTAGCGTTATAAAGCAAAACCCTTTGTCCCGGTTCAAATGATCTTTCAATGATTTTTCGGTCATGCCATTTCTTCACCTTCTCCTTGTACAGCTTCGAATTCTCATATGCCTGTAATCTGAATTCATCCAACTCATTGAGTTGGAGTAGGCATTTCTCCCCTGCAGCTTTTAAATCAAAATTGAGCTTTCGAATTGCCCAATATGCCTTATGCTCTAGCTCCATAGGAAGGTGGCAGGCTTTTTCATATACGATTTGAAAAGGGGACAAACCCAACGGAGTCTTATATACCGTCCTATAAGCCCATACTGCATCATCCAACTTTAACGACCAGTCTTTCCTCATGGGATTCATAACTTTTTTAAGGATTCTCTTGACTTCTCGATTCGGTACTTCAGCTTGGCCATTAGTTTGGGGGTGATAAGCTGTAGCAATGCGATGGTTCACCCCATACTTAGCCAACAAAGCTGTGAACTGCCTGTTACAGAAATGACTGCCTTCGTCACTGATGATGGCCCTCGGGGTCCCAAATCTCGTGAATATACTTCTGTGTAAAAACTTGATAACTACCTTAGCATCATTTGTCGGAAGAGCTACCGCTTCTACCCATTTTGACACATAATCCACTGCGAGCAAGATGTAAAGATTACCGCAGGAAGAAACAAAAGGTCCCATGAAATAAATCCCCCACACATCGAAAATTTCTACTTCAAGGATAGTGTTTAATGGCATTTCATTTCTTTTTGAGATGTTTCCCACTCTCTGACATCTATCACACTGTTGTACGAAACTATAGGCATCCTTGAAAATTGTCGGCCAGTAAAATCCTGCTTGTAGTACTCTAGCCGCTATTCTTTCTCCACCATAGTGACCTCCATACGCAATAGAATGACAATCTTGCAGAATCCCCTCGGTCTCGCTATACGAAATACACCTTCTAATCACTTGATCAGAACACTGTTTAAACAAATAAGGCTCATCCCATATATACCATTTGACATCATGCAGAAATTTCTTCTTTTGATAACCCACCAAGTCAGAAGGTACCATCTTACTCACCAGATAATTCGCATAGTCTGCGAACCCTAGCACTTCCCCTTTCACCACAAACAACTGCTCATCTGGAAAGGATTCATTAATCATGACTTTATCGTTTGCTTCTCTTTCCGGATTCTCTAGTCGAGATAAGTGGTTCGCCACTTGGTTTTCAGTGCCCTTTCTGTCCTTGATTTCCAAATCAAATTCCTGCAATAATAAAATCAATCTGATCAATCGGGGTTTTGCATCCTTCTTTGCCATTAAATGTCGAATTGCCGCGTGATCTGTATACACTATCACCTTTGTACCAATCAGATATTCTCAAAATTTATCAAAGGCGTATACCACTGCCAATAACTCTTTCTCTATAGTGGTGTAGTTTAATTGTGCATCTGTGAGGGTCTTGCTGGCATAATAAATCACATGAAAAATTTTCTTTTTCCTCTACCCCAAAACAGCCCCTACGGCGTAATCACTGGCATCACACATCAGCTCAAATGGCAAATCCCGATGCAGTGCGGTGATCACTTTGGTCTTGAGTTAGTTTCCTTTTAGGTGCTCAAATCTTGTGCTAGCAGCTTCATCAAAACTAAAATGTGCATCCTTCTCCAATAGTCTTCATAGTGGTTTAGTTATCTTGGAGAAATCCTTAATGAATCTAGGGTAGAAACCTGCATGTCCCAGAAAACTCCGAACACCTTTTACTGAAGTAGGTGGTGGCAAGTTCTCAATAGTTTCCAGCTTTGCCCTATCCACCTCAAGTCCCTTCTTCGAAACCTTGTGTCCCAATATGATTCCTTCTTGTAGCATGAAATGGCACTTTTCCCGGCCAAAGACCAAGTTAAATCTCAACACATCTCTTCAAAACCATAACCAAATTTTGAAGGCATAAATCAAACGAGTCCCCGAAGACTGAGAAGTCATCCATAAATACCTCCACATTCTACTCCACCATGTCTGAAAATATAGCCATCATGTATCTCTGAAAGGTAGTTGGGGCATTGCACAATCCGAAAGACATCCTTCTAAAAGCAAAAGTGTCGTATGGACATGTGAAGGTAGTTTTTTCCTGGTCTTCTGGAGCTATCATAATCTGATTGCAGCCTGAATACCCATTCAGAAGGAAATAATACTCATGACCCACTAATTTGTCCAACATCTAATCAATGAATGGGAGTGGAAAATGATCTTTCCTTGTAGCTTTGTTAAGCCTGCGGTAGTCCATGCAGACTCTCCACCCCGTCACTGTTCTTGTTGGAATCAACTCATTATTCTCAGTAGTCACGACTGTCATACCACCCTTCTTCGGTACATATTTCACTGGGCTCACCCATGAGCTGTCTGAGATCGGATAAATTATGCATGCATCCAGCCATTTCAGTACCTCTTTCTTGACCACTTCTTTCATTATCGGATTAAGTCTTCTTTGTTATTCAATAGATGGCTTACTAGCATCTTCCAGCAAGATCTTATGCATACAAAATGAAAGGTTGATCCCTTTGATATCTGTTATGGTCCATCCAATAGCTGATTTGAACTCTCTAAGCACTCGTAGCAATTTTTCTTCCTAAAAAGATGTTAGTGCAGAAGAAATAATCACAGGTAGCTTTGAATCTTTACTTAAAAATGCGTACCTGAGATGTTCTGGAAGTGGTTTTAATTCAAGCTCTGGAGGTGACTCAAGAGATGGTTTTAATTTTACCGATGATTCTCCAGCTTTTGTCAATAGTTTGACAGGTGTCCTGAATTTTCTGAATTATGGAGTAGTGTCCAAATACTGCACAAGTTCGTCGAATTCCTTGTCCTCCAAATCTGAATTCTCATCAGTAACATTCCTCAAAGGTTCATAATCCACTAGACTCTGTACTTCATCATTTAGAACCCGATCCACCAAATCTACTAGGAAATATTCTTCTTCATCTGTTGGGAACTTCATGGCTTTTAAGACATTGAAGGTGACCTCTTGATCATGAATGCGCATAGTGAGTTCCCCTTTCAGCACATCTATTAAAGTCTTTCTTGTGGCTAAGAATGGTCTCCCCAATATGATTGGTATATTTTTATCCTCCTCAAAATCCAAAATGATGAAGTCAGCTAGAAAGATAAATTTGTCCACCTTCACCAAGACATCTTCAATAATTCCCCATGGATACGTGATGGATCTGTCAGCTAGCTGCAAAGAAATATTTGTTAGCCTTGGAGCCGGCAATCCCAACTGATTGAATACTGACAAGGGCATCAAATTTATGCTTGCCCCAAGATCACATAAACACTTACTGAAGCTCATTTTCCCGATTGTGCACGGAATTGTGAAGCTGACCGGATCCTTCAGCTTTGGAGGTAATTTCTGCTGAAGTGTTGCCTGCATTTTTCTGTCAAGGCTACTGTCTCAAATTCGTCTAATCTCCTCTTCCTTGACAGTATACCCTTTATGAACTTTGCATAGCTTGGCATTTGTTCCAATGCCTCGGCGAAAGGTATATTAATTTGCAGCTTTTTAAATACCTCCAGAAACTTGCTGAATTGCTTATCTTCCTTATGCTTATTTAATCTTTGCGGATACGAAACTCGAGGGTGAACTGGTGGTACCGAACTCACATGTTTCTCAACTGACCCTGCTTTATCTTTCTCTTCCTGCTGGGCCTCAGAATTTTCTAGATTTTCTTTCTCATTTGTCACCGCTTTCTTGCACTTGCACATACCGCCATGGCATCCCTTATAAAAAGCAGTCTTGGTATGACTTTACAAATGTCTGCAATATTCTTCCCAGATCTTAATGTGATTGCTTGACACTGTTCTTTCCCGTCTCTTCTAGGATTTTTCTCTGTATTACTTGGCAAAGAACCTTGGGGCCTGTTGTTAAGCATGCTGGCCATTTGCCCCATCTGAGTCTCCAAATTCTTAATAGCCACTGCTTGGCTTTTGATCATAACCTCAGTGTTTTCCATGTACTTTAACATCATCTCCTCCATTTATGATTTCTTTTCTTGTGGAGGTGCAGCTGGAGTGTGATGTTGTTGTTGTTGAGAAAATCCCGGTGGAAACGGTGGTTTTGGTGTAAACTGTGGCTAAGATAGCTGTGGTTGAAACTGTTGATTCTTCTGAAACTGATTCTGCCGATTCCCTTGGTTATTTGACCAACTAAAGTTTGGATGATTTCTGTTTTTGGGGTGGTATATGTTCTAAAACTGTCCTTGATCTTTCTTGTAGTTACTCACATACTGCACTGACTCTGAGCTGATATCACATTGATCTGTCGAGTGTGACCCCGTACAAATCTCACAGACGAAGGAAACTATTTTCATCTTGCTTTCTACCAATGTATCTATTTTCTTCGCCATCGTTGCCATCTGTGCCGACAACTGAGTAATAACTTCTACTTCCAACACACTTGCAACCTTGGGCTGTGGCATTCGAGATGTATGATTCTGAAAATCGTTTGATGCCATTGTCTCGATAAGGTTATAGGCTTCCTCATAGCTTTTTACCCATAATGCCCCTCCTGCAGCTGCATCTACAATCGGTCTAGACTGCCATCCCAATCCATTATAAAATGTGTTGATCACCATCTAATCTGGCATACCGTGATGTAGACACTTTCTTAGCATCTCTTTGTATCTCTCCCATGCTTTATATAAGGACTCGCCCTGTTGTTGCTCAAACTAAGAGATAGTTGTCCTCATCTTTGCAGTCTTAGCCATTGGGAAGAACTTAGCTAAGAACTTCTGTGCTAAGTCCTCCCATGTAGTTATAGATCCTGCTGGCAAAGAATGAAGCCAACTTCTCGCTTTATCCCTTAATGAGAATGGAAACAGCCTAAGTCTGATAGCATCCTCCGTCACCCCGTTATATCTGAACGTGTCACATATCTCAATGAAACTCAACAGGTGTTCATTCGGATCATCTGTAGCAGCACCCCCAAACTGTACCGAATTTTGTACCATTTGAATAGTGCCCATTTTTATCTCGAATGTATTAGCTGCTATCGCTGGTCTGACTATGCTAGACTGTAATCCATTAATATTGGGCATGGAATATTCTCTCAGAGCCCTATGTTCCTCTCTATGCTCTTCTCCTTATCCCTCGGCTGCCATATTAGATGTAGTACCTTCTAACTGTGCTTGTAAATTTCTACGAACACTCGTTTTCCAACCTCTCCCATTTATGTTATCCTGAGCAGGTGTTAAGTCGGGGTTGGATGACCGTGTGCGCATAAAAATTTATACAAGTTCCTGAAACAAAAACTAAAAATGGAAATGAGATAAGATTATATTTGTTTAAGTTATACAATATAGCTTAAAACTAATGATAATAATAATAATTTAAACGCCTTTCCCGGCAGCGGCGCCAAAAACTTGTTGCCTCTTTTTCAGTTCTAACAAAAGAGCTTTAACTCATGCAAGCATACATGTGTCAACAAGTAATACAGAGTAACTAAAGTATCGATCCCACAGAGAAAGTTGTCTAATTTAAATCATAATGCATCAATTAAATCACTATATTTATATGCTTAAACTAATGACTATCTTAATGAATTACTCTAATTGCAAATATTAACTAAAGCAAGAATAAAAATTTAATAAATCAAATATGAAAGTAATGGGATCCTAACTTTATTTAATACTTCCTCTAATCACCACTATCATGCAAGAATTGTTCACATATCACAGGAAAGTAGCCAAGAGCACGAATAGAGTCATAGCCATTTTTCAATGTACTATAACCTACTTACACAACATCCACAAGCGATAGACTCCATGTAATCATCAATATAACCAAAATCACTATATGTCTATGTGAAATTGCAACCATATTGAATTTAAGCACAAGCCCTTATTCTAACTCATACGGTGACACAGTATATGTCTATCTGATTCACGAAATACACAAGCCATACAAGACAGTCCCATATACGTATGTTATCATGATTACAATCCATACTTGCATGTTCATTGTCAATTCCATACAAGTACTGAAAACGAATGGTGATCAAGCATTCATAAATGCAAAACAACCATAATAGAAATCCCATATGATATGTAAACAGTCCAGCATTCAAGCATGCAACTAAACTACATATTAAAATCTGTTAGAATCCCATAATGGAGTTTAGTTCATGACTGAACCAAAAACCATTATGGGATCAACGCTAAACATGGCTAATAAGCGAACAATTGAAAGATGAAGGATAGAAATGATCAAATCCAATTGCTGATTATAATCCACTAGTAACGTTCAAATCCTCATATAAATCCAGCAAAATACTAATAATTATCCACAATGACAGAAAATCCCAAGAAGAATTAGAAAGGTTGGAGTTTAAGCTTCATTCTACGTTGGAATCTCTCTCAGAGTGTAAACCCTAGTTACCAATATGAAAATACTTAAAAAGTAATGAATGGTACCTCTGACACCAGTCAGAAATCGTTTTTAATTAATTTCAACCCTTAAAATTAGAAATTAAAATAAACATTTCGGCAAAGAATCGGGCATCGCAGCGATGGCGCGCCCTCCCAGGTCAAATCCTCGCGCGGTGCTCAACTTACGATTAAGGTGCGATGTGCATCGACTTGGTGCTCATGCAGCACGCGCGTCCTCAAGCTTATTCTTACATGGTGCGGCATGCCATTCTGCAACTTTGAATTACGGTTTATCACTGCTTTACTTAATTGATATATTCTTCTTTGTTCATTCTTTCGTCCATCCATGCTTAGCCTCCTGCTCCAATTGATCCTCATGCCATGCATCCAACAGCCTCATGTCATTTACATCACCAAATCATGCCATATCCTGCACCTTTACACCAAAGGAGTTTTAAGTACATACAATGCAAAATAACATGAAATACAACTAAAAACACACTAAAATATACTTGAGATGGGCCTAGTTCGCGTGAATTAATATCCAATAACTAGGTGTAAAACCCACTTATCAGCTGCTATGTAAATGGCAAGCCGAAAATGCGAATCTAGCAACCCCTAACGTCGATCCAAGTAAATTTTGTTCCAATTCCTATAAAACAACATAGAACATGCATGAATAGACACAAACACTTAAAAAATTCCAAAAGATTAAGCTCAAACGCAATCAATTCATGGGTATAAAACTCACTCATCAGTCAAAATATCATCTACACAATATAATTGCATATGATTATTTGTAAAGTCCTTCAAGGAATATATGTACAAGGACTTAGTGATAGATCAAATTTGTCAGGTTGATCTAAGCTCTTAATGTGTATCATTACGTAAATGAATGTATAGATAGAGAGATCAAAGCTGTTAGGTTGATCTTGAGATGTAATAGATAGGCTTCGAATAAATCGTAGTGTATCAATCTGATCAAGATTGCAGAAGTCAAGGCAAAAACGTAGAGCTTCGAGGATCGTAGTGTGCCTGCCTTAAAGGGCCTCTTCGAAAATCGTAGAGTGGTCCCAACGTTTGTCGAGCCAACTCAGAGATCGTAGTGTGCTCTCGTAAACGTAGAGTTTACAACTCAAGCAAGCAAAGATCGTAGTGTGCAAATTGAAATCGTAGTGCTCTCTGCTGATAGCATCAGACCAAGCACCAAGGCGACAAGTCACCACGATCTGAATCGTAGAGTATCATCTGCCTTGTGTCAGAAGCATCAAGCCTCACGTTTTGTGTGGAGACAAACTCCAACAAATGTGGAATGGATTCTAAACGTTGTAGTACTCACCAGTCCCAAAGGCATAAAAGATATCCTTAGTATGCAACAAAGAAGCGTATTGAAGAAGCTAAGGAAAGTACCATTGGTAAGGGGGAAAATACCTTTTCAGGTGTTAGGTGAGAAAACAGTATGCTGTGTTAGTGGGCCAGAATACAATTCAGAAGATGTGCAAAAAAGTCTCTATCAAAGAACAGAAATGTCAAACGCATTTAATGCTTCAACGGATGGATCCAACGGATAGTTTTCAAGATCACATATATGCAAATCAAGCAGATGAGAGAAGTAAGCAAGCATCGAACAAAAACGTACAAGAACTCTCAAAGCTCAACTGTAAGACCCCGAATTTTATGAAATAAAAGTATTCAATTTTTCTTATAATTACTATTTAGTAAATGGTTAAATTGATAAAAGGTTAAAGTTAAGGGTGATATATGAATTTTTTTAAAATACGCAAGTGGTTATAAAATATTCATTGTTGTCGGGGAATATTCGTTTAGTCGTTGAATATTCTCTCTGTCGGGGAATATTCGTACAACGGCGCAGTCATTTGTGGGCCCCATAACAGAATAACTGTCGGATGAAGAAAATGACAAATTTGAGTTTTTATAAATAACGGCATAATAGTTACCATTAACACTGTTGGAATACCCGGTGGTTAAAATACGATGAATATACGTTATTACGAGTGCTACACTCAGATTGCATATATTTTTGAAATTATTGATTCTTACGTAAGAAGGCACTACTTTCGATAATTGTTACGATAATTCTTTATTCAATATTTTATTTTATTGATTCAATAATTGCTTTGTTTGATATTTTATATTATTGTTGTTTCAATAATTGTCATTTGCACATATTTCCCATTATCATATCAATAATTCATATTATTTGAATAATATTATTAGATAGCATTATTGGCAATGTCTAGAAAGTTACATCGATGAGAGATTTGGTCACCTAATTGCGCCGCGAAGATGAGAGAAATCCTTATCGGAAAGCCTCCTCTTTCCTGGGAACTGCCTGGTTGTCATTATTGTGATTCTGTAATATTATTTGTGAATAAGTAATTATTGATTTATATGATAAGGAAATATTTATTTGATGTGGATATAAATGATGGATTTATTTATGTGGTTATAAATAAAGGAATTAGCGTTGAGGTGTTTTATCAGTATTTTGACGGATTGGAGGTATTAAAAGATCAAATCGGTGTTCTTAAAACTCTATTGCGTGAGTTATAATTTTAATCTGACCGTTGTAATTTTTGGATATGTTATATATATATATAAGTTGAGTATATGTTCACAAATTTTGAATCGTTAAAAATGAACATATGATTTGTTATGAATTTTAAAGGTGTTAAAAATCATCCGTTTGTGGATTTCGGATATTTTCTGTCTGAAATTTGGAAAAACTTAAAGCTACAAAGTTGTGGAGAATTCGATTTCATGTGGAATGGACATAAAATTCGTATTTTTCTGATAAACAGGATATTTTCTATGAATTATTGAAGTTTCAGAAAATAAAATAATTTTTATTAAATTATAGGTGGGACCCACTTTTTGGTTGGTGATTGAATGCATGTGCTGAATTGTTCTTTCAATTGTGGTGGGCTGAATTCAAAGGTGGCGTAGAAGGAAGATTAATAAATATTATTATTTTATTAATTTAGTCTCCTTTAGCGTTCTAGCATTTTCCTATAAATAGGTGCTTATGTTAGAATTGAAAATCACACCAGAAACATAAGTTTTCTCTCTCTATATTATCAAGCATATTTTTGTGAGTATTTAGATATCTTGAGTGTTTCTATACGCATGAGTTCGCTTCAAATATATCCGATATTCAAGTCCGAAATCTTTCTTTTTGAGGTAAGGGAATTTAAGGGTTGTTATGTTTTTTAGTTTCGTAATTTTTCTGAACCTTCAAAAATTCTGGAAAAATTTGAAATGATAAATTGATGAGTTTTCTTGATTGTGTCCAAAAATGGTGATTTTTGGATGTATAGATTAAGAGTTATGAATTTTATGACAAAAGACTATTTTAAAAGTAAACCCTTATAACTCCTTGTGGTTAACTCTAAAATTTGTGAAATTTTTATTGGGAGTACATGAATATAACAGAAGTATATTCTGTAAATATCGGAATTTTTGGATAAAATTACAGTTTATGATAAATATTTAAATATTCGGCAGTTTTGGCCATATGAAAAATAGTAAATGAATTTTAAAAATTTCGGGAAAAATATATATTCAATATGGGACTATATTCTGCTAAATCCTAGAAAAGAAATATTTTTGGGACTGATTTGGTATTTTTCATGAAAATGGACTAGTTATGAATAAATGAATTAAATATGTTATGTGAAGTAAGAAAAGTGAAAATAGGATTTTATGGCTTGAGAATCCTATATAAGGTATATGCAGATTTTTATGAGGGTTTTGGTTATTGGTGATGAAATCTTATGAGTTTGGCATTTTAGGATGATTAAATGCATTATTTAGTAAAGTGTAAACAATTAAAATAAATTATTTATAAGTTTAAGAAATGTTATACTTTCAATATCATTATACCGAAATATTGGTATGTATTTTATTGTGGAATTTTTACCTTTTTGTGTTGGGTTACTATTCATAAGTTACTATTCACGAGTTACTATTCATGAGTTACTATTCACGAGTTACTATTCACGAAAAAATTGGTTTCTTTTTCTGACCAAATTATCGTTGATTTATGAATCTTATTCTTGAGATTAAATCTATATGTTGATTTTATTATTTTTTATTATCATATATAACATTTTTATAACCCTAATGATGATATTTCTCTTTGACTTGAGTGTAAAGATGGGTAGATTTTTGGGTATGATCATGACTATGGGTTCCTTTGGCGAAGGTGCAAAGTTGAATTGTTGGTCGTATGATCATAACCATTGAATTTATAATTGAATATCTTTAGCTTAAGTGCAAAGGTGAAATGATCAACATGGTTATAATTATTGTTTATATAAATTCGAAATGATTATATATTTCTTTGAGATATTAATATCTTTGGCCTTTGTAGTCTGCAAAGATGATCACATTGTTGAATATCTTTGGCACGTGTAGTGCAAAGATGATCCTGTTGTTGAATATCTTTGGCTCATGGTGAAAAGATGATCGTGGTTGAATATCTTTGGTCGATGAGTGCAAAGATGAATCTGATTGTGAATATCTTTGGTAGTAGTCAAAAGATGAATTTATTAGTATGATTATGAACATGAATTGTGATTTAGTATAACCATGAGCTTCGATGTTTCAGGTAAAGATAGGTGATGAAAATTATCTTCGTCCTGGATGAGAAGAGGAATTTAGAACCACAATTATGATTATGAGTTATTCATATAATTGTGGACCAGAACTGTTGATTGATGTTACAGGGATAAAACATTGTTGGTGGATTTTTTACATGGAGAAGATAATAGACTTTATGGTCTATTTGACTCTTCTAATGGATTGCTCGTTCCGCTGCAACTATGGTTGAAAAGTTTTATCATCTACCATATGTTCTAAATCTTTGATTTATTACTGATGAAGGCTATTGATAATTTAATTATCTTTAGTCATGATATTCTTTACTGGGCTAGTTGTGCTCACCCTTCTGTTTCACAATTCCTTTCGGTAATAAAAGTGTAGTTGGATTGGCGGGGGGGGTATGAGGGAATAGAATCGGTGGTCATCATTTAGTTGTTATATTTGGTGAATCAAATAGGGTGAGGCGAACCCAACGTTGGAAGGGTGTTTTGTCACTATCATACGGATGTCTAATGACATACAACCTCGTGTCATCATAAGACACGGTTGTGCACATCCACTTGCTGAGTATATCTACGAGCACTACCTATATAATCTTGGTGTTTGTTTGAAGTATAATTCTCAATTAGAGGCAGTGGAGATAATGATATGTCAAGAGAAGACTCACCATTGGAATGAATATGATAGTAATCTTCTCGTTTTTCTTTGGGATCTATTGGGTCAACCAAGGATAATTTTGTGGACATATGATATCTATCATAGCCTAGACGCATGGCCTCCCATGTACGAAGGTTTCCTTGAGCACTTCCCAAAGATTCTAATTTCTAAAACAGTTTTTGACTATACCTTTATGTAAGGTGCCATTGTGACATACTATCCAAGGTTGGGATGAAGGTCACAGTTGGTATATATTTGTATCAAAACTCACAACATACGAGTTGTTGTATTTTGTATGACAATTGTGATAATGAAGTTGTAGTTGTTTTTTGTACCATGTATTTGGCGACTCAAAATGGGTTGGGTGGAATGGACCTATTTTGGGGTTGTCACATCAACTCTACGATCTGAGAAAAAGAAAAGCTTGCTCAGCTACTCAGTTCTTTCGAACAAGTGCTTAAACAGCAACTGAGTAGCACCCATCAAGAACTCAACATCTACCAATCAACTGAAGAAAATGTTCCAAGTCAGAAGGACTTGAAGAGTTCTAAGTGAACTGTAAAAGAGCTAAGTCTGCTGGACTTGAAGAGTTCAAGAGTGAACTAAGAAGTTCCTAGACTGCTGGTTTAGAAGGAATCTAAGTGATTCAGAAAGTGTAAAAGACATCCTTAGTGGATTTCCTACTCGAGGAGTAGAAGAGTGGACTAGGAGCTTTAAGTGCTCTGAACCACTTAAAATGACTGTGTCTCTTACATTCTTGCTATAACTGCTATATCTGCATCACTCTCATAAACTTACTATCTTAAGGAGATTAAAACTAATATTAATTCCGCTTAAAGTTTTAATCATTATCTACTAACAAGTTAAAACGAAAAGATTTTTAAATATCTATTCAACCCCCCCCCCCCCCTTCTAGATAACTATTGTGCCTCCGGGAACTAACATATTATTAAATCAATAATTGAGACGACAAAGTTATTCATATTAATATTTTCATTATTGACAATGTCTAGAAAGTTATGTCGAGGAAAGGGGTTAGGTCATCTAATTGCACGCACAATAAGGAGAAATTCTTATCAAAAATCCCTCTTTCACAGGAATGATCTTGTTGTTAATATTATGAGTTATAATATTAATGATGAATAAATGTTGTTAAAAATGTGCTTAGTAAAGCCAAGTGAATTGAGATAAATAGTGGTGATTTTTATGAAGTATTTGTTGTAAATTTGACTTATTGCATGGACCCCCACTTTCTCATTTTCAAAATTATCGATAGAAAGTTATCTCAATTTTATATATATATATATATAAGTATTGTTTTTTATATAAAATAGAATATATTATATTTTATTTGCATAGTACTACATTGTGTTGCATAGTACTACATAATGTGTGTACATAGTCTTTGCGTAGTAAAATAAAAAATCGTTGAATCCACGAAATTAGTCTTTAGTTTTCTAAACTCAAGCACCCATGATTTTTATTCAAATTGTGCCTCGTCATTCTCCTATAAATAGGATGCTTAGTTTAGAAATGAAAATCACAATTTAATCGTGAATTCTTCTTCTATAATATTGAGCGATTTCTTTTGAGTTTAGGACTAAGCTTTGAGTGTAGAAAATAGTACAAGTTTACTTCAAGAATATCTACATATATACCAATCGAAATTACTCTTCTTTTGAGGTAAGGGTATTATTTATTTAATATTTGCTTACGATATTATTTTTTGTATTCGTAAGGAATTTTATTTTCGTTCAATATTCGTAAGGAATATTATCTTCGTTCAATATTCGTAAGGAATATTATTTTTGTTCAACAGTCATAAGGGATGTTATTTTTGTTCAATATTCGTAAGAAATAATATTTTCTTTCATACTCTGTAGTATGTAAGTAATATTATTTTATTTCAGATTCTGAATTCTACACTCATTTTGATAAAGTATTGCTTCTATACTCCTTGAAATTAGTAGAATATCCTGAAATTTGCTCTTCATCTAGTATCGTTTCACAAGAATATTTTTCTGAACATTCTTGTTAAATTTTGATCTTTTCATGTCGGGGTACTATTCCCGAAGTACTATTCACGGGGTACTATTCACTCGAGTACTATTCACCCGGGTTACTATTCATGACAAAAATTAATTTCTTTTCTGTCCAAATTGTTTTTGATACAATATTATTCTTGAATTTTACTCCACAAAATAGTTATCATGTTGACAATTTTGACATATTTTTAAACCCTGGATAAATTAAAAATCTTTAATATTTATCCTTAATTTTGTTTGATTGATGCTTATATCATTGTCATCATCCTCATGCTTATATTGTGATGAAAGTCATCTTTAACCCGTAGTGCATAGATGGACTGTTGATTGGTATAATTATGACTATGTATCGATATAATCATGACCAGAATGTTACAAATGATGTGGTAAAGTCTTCATTGGCCGTGAGTGCATTGATGGACAATTGTTAGCATGATCATGACCACGGGTGAAAATAACGAATATCCTTGGCTCGTAGTGCATGGATAATTCGTGGATGTGATACTAATGAATATCCTTGGCCCGTAGTGTATTGACCTTGAACCCGGTAAAAAACCCATTTCCAAAAACCTCATATCGAATGACTCCTATTGAAATTTAGGAGTTAAAAACCCAACTATAGAGGTTGGTACCCGAACCTCTATCTGGTGACTTCCTTTGTGGAATGCACTAAAGTCAGACTCTCCGTATGGAATGCCGTATTTGTGCGGTGGTAAACTGATAGGTGCCATTGTTAGGTGTTATCCCAAGGTTGGGATATGAGTCATAGTTGAGAACAACCTAAGTCTGTAATCGAAATACGTAGCTTTCTAGGCTTAACTGGTTTTTATCGAAGATTCATGGAAGGATTTTCTCGAATCGCCACTCCATTAACTCAGCTGACTCGAAAAAGATACAAAATTCGGATGGAGCGAGTAATGTGAGAATAGCTTCCAAGAACTCAAGAGGAAATTTATTTCAGCATCTGTTCTGACAATACCATCTTGGAGAAAGCGAACGTAGTAGCTGACGCACTTAGTAGAAGATCATATGCGCATACGAGTGTGATAATGTCAAACACAAAAACCCATTTTGTATGACTTACAAATGATGGAGATAGAGTTAAAGACTCCAAGGATCCACGTGAAGATGGCGAATATACGAGTAGAACCGACTTTAATCGATATAGTTAAAGTTGCTCAAGCTACAGACCCAGAGCTTATGCATATTAAGAAGAAAGTACAAGAAGATGTTATTCTAGAAGCAAGAATCCACGAATAAAGGAAATCTCAACCCTCGATTTATTTTTCTATTTGAAATCCTCGATCGAGTAGAAACTGTGACCTGTAGTGCAAAGATGATCTGTTGTTGAATATCTTTTGCCTGTAGTGCAAAGATGATCTGTTGTTGAATATCTTTGGCCTGTAGTGAAAAGATGATCTGTGGTTGAATATCTTTGGTCAGTAGTGCAAAGATGAACTGTTGACGAATATCTTTGGCCGTAGTGCAAAGATGAATTTATTAGTATGATTATGAACATGAATTGTGATTTAGTATAACCATGAGCTTCGATGTTTCAGGTAAAGATAGGTGATGAAAATTATCTTCGTCCTGGATGAGAAGAGGAATTTAGAACCACAATTATGATTATGAGTTATTCATATAATTGTGGACCGAATCGCTGATTGATGTTACGGTGGATAAAACATTGTTGGTGGATTTTTACATGGAGAAGATAATAGACTTTATGGTCTATTTGACTCTTCTAATGGATTGCTTTCGTTTCATTTGCAACTATGGTTGAAAAGTTTTATCATCTACCATATGTTCTAAATCTTTGATTTATTCTTGATGAAGGCTATTGATAATTTAATTATCTTTAGTCATGATATTCTTTATTTGGGCTAGTTGTGCTCACCCTTCATTTCACAATTCCTTTCGTGTAATAAGAGTGTAGGTTTGGGTCGAAGCGGGGGTATGAGGGAATAGAACGGTGGTCATCATTTAGTAGTTATATTTGGTGAATCAAATAGGGTGAGGCGAACCCAACGTTGGAAGGGTGTTTTGTCACTATCATACAAGATGTCTAATGACATACAACCTCGTGTCATCATAAGACACGGTTGTGCACATCCACTTGCTGAGTATATCTACGAGCACTACCTATATAATCTTAGTGTTTGTTTGAAGTATAATTCTCAATTAGAGGCAGTGGAGATAATGATATGTCAAGAGAAGACTCACCATTGGAATGAATATGATAGTAATCTTCTCGTTTTTCTTTGGGGTCTATTGGGTCAACCAAGGATAATTTTGTGGACATATGATATCTATCATAGCCTAGACGCATGGCCTCCCATGTACGAAGGTTTCCTTGAGCACTTTCCAAAGATTCTAATTTCTAAAACAGTTTTTGACTATACCTTTATGTAAGGTGCCATTGTGACGTACTATCCAAGGTTGGGATGAGAGTTACAGTTGGTATATATTTGTATCAAAACTCACAGCATACGTGTTGTTGTATTTTGTACGACAATTGTGATAATGAAGTTGTAGTTATTTTCTGTACCATGTATTTGGCGACTCAGAATGGGTTGGGTGGAATGGACTTATTTTGGGGTTGTCACAGTTGGTATCAGATCTTAGGGATATAGTCTCTGGCGGAGATCGAGGAATATAACTAGGAGGGGAGAAATGAGTAAATCCTTCGCTAGTGTGTCCTACCTAAGCTTAATTGTTGGTCAGACATAATATCGGGATATTATAATTTGTTTAATTAACCCTTGTTTTATGGCAGTATTTGAGAATGGCAGCTGAGAATGTTAATAATGGAGTGAATGAGACAGTGGGGATACCTCTAATCACCAACCATGATAATGTGATGTCAGGTGAAGAAGGAATTAAAGATATTCTTGTGGTGAGGGAAGAATTAATAGTTGCACCCGAGCTAGTCGCAGAGGTAGCAGCTGAGAGTGAGGAAGAAGAAGAACCTGAGGAGAATTTATTAAAAGAATTTTATGATCGAAATGTAGAATTTCAAAATCGTGTTCATGAGTTAGAAGAGCAGGCTGAAGATCGGCAGGCGGTCGTGGAGCAAAAGGATGCAACAATTCAAGCGTGTGTTACCCGATATGTGATGCTTGAACAGAAGCATTCTTTGACAGAGTATAAGATGATAAAGCTGGAATCTAAGATGAAAGAAGAAACAACTGAACGAGTGAGAGTAAGTGATGCATGGGGAAAAGCCGCACGACGCATTGATATTGTGGAAAGAGATGTCCGATCTAAGAAGGGTAAAATAGATTATATGTATTTCTCTTTTTGGACAGCAATTGGGAGAACCCAACATCGAGTTTTGAATTACCTGCATGCAGAAGCGGTCAACTGAATTCGATATGGATCGAAGATTGATGATTCGGATCATGAATCGTGAGTGCGACGAGGCAGTTGAGGGAGGAATATGTCCTATAGAAAAGTATATTCCAATGGTAGTGATGACGCCAAATGCTGCCCTAGACAAGTCAAAGCCAGGTAGTTTAAGGGATGGCGGTTATCATGACTTCCCAACAAATGAGGAACCCAAATGAAGTTAAAACCCCAACTTTTTTTGAATAATTCTTATGAATTTTCTATAAATATTATTTTTTGATTCAATAATTGCTGCGTTGATATATTATGGTTTCAATAATTGTGAAATTGATATAATGTTATAGTTATTGTGGGTAATATTTATAAATTTTGCAAAAAACCCAAACTTTTGAATAAAGATGAATTTTCTATAAATATTATTTTTGTTGTTATATAATATAGTTGTGGGTAATATTATAAATTTTGCAAAAGTACGCAAGGGAGAATATTTTGATTGGCGTTTTAACGAGGAATATTAAACAAGCGACACACAATCATTGGTGGACCCCACAAGCGGAATTATTGTTGGATTGAGAAAAGCGACAAAAATACTTTATGAAAATAACGGCGGAAAGTTTTACAGTTAACTTTTTGAAACACACGGTGTTAAAAGTATGCGATGTCTGGCGTGGTTGCATAGTAGCACAGTATTAATTATTGATGCTTACGTGATAAGTCACTTTCGGTTTTGTTGGTATTATTAATGTAATAATCTGAAAAAAATCTTTTATATAAAAGCAGAATACTTTTATAAAGTTATTCTATAAATAGAATATATTATATTCTATTATGCATAGTGTTGCATAGTGTACTACATAGTGTTTTGCATAGTAAAATCTTTTTATATAAAAGCGAAATACTTTTATAAAGTTATACATTTTATTATACAATAATTAGAATATATTATATTTTATTATGCATAGTGTTTGCATAGTGCACTGCATAGTGTTTGCATAGTAAAATCTTTTATAAAGTTATTCGTTTTATTAGATTATAAATAGAATATATTATATTTTATTTAAAAGATTTTGCTTTAAATATGGATAAATCGAGATTAAAGTAAATCAATACTGGACCGTTTCATGAGTTAATTCTTATCTTGATCCATTTTTCTATAAATAGAAGCTCATTCCTTCATTATTTTCTTAAGAATTCACTTTGAAACTCTAGAGATAAACTATAGAGAAAAAAGAAAGTATACTTACTTCACTACTTATATATCCGATACTCTTCTTCTTAAGGTAGGGAATATTATTTGTTATACTCGTAAAGGGTGTTATTCTTTTGTATTCATGAAGAGAACTTATGTTATTCCATTCTTTATTATTACATTGGAATAACTTTTGTATCTGTGAGCTACCTATACTTGGTGACATTCTTACTATTATTAAAGTCTTTATTATTATTTTGGAATATCACATGCATGCATGCGTTTTCTGCCGGACTGATTAAAATCTTTATTATTACATTGGAATATCACATGCATGCGTTTTGGCAGGACTGGTTTCGTCTTTCTTATTATTATTACATTGGAATATCTTATATGCATGTACGTTTTACGCCGGGACTGATTAAAATCCTTATTAGTATTACATTGGAATAACTTTGTCTGTCACAATCTGCATGCATGGTGATTTCTGTTGTTATTCCATTCTTTATTATTTTGTTGGAACATCACATCCGGTCTTGAATTTACTTTGACTTTGGTTCCGTTATTTAGTATTACATTGGAATAACTTTATCTGTCTGATATCGCATGCATGGTGATTTCTTTTGTTATTCCATTCTTTATTATACTCGGTTGGTTAAAGTTTTGACTTATATACTCCATGAAATTAGTGGAATATCCTTGATATTTGCGCTTCATCCGATATCTTTTCATGGAAATATTCTTACGAGCATTCTTGAATTTTACTCTACAAAAGCGGTATCATGTTGACAATTTGGACGTTATTGGTTCTTGGATAAATTAATTCTTGAACTTGTTTTATTGAATTCTTATATCATTGTCATCATCCTCATGTTTATATTTTTTTGAAAGTCATACGGGCTGGCATGTATGTGCATAGATGGACTTGGTATGATTATGACCGAGGATTATTGGTGTAATCATGGCCAGTAATGTTACAAATGATGTGGTAAAAGTCCTCATTGGCCCGTAGTGCATTGATGGATAGTTGTTGGCATGATCATGACCATTAATGAATACACAAATATTCTTGGCCCTTAGTGCATGGATAATTGTGGTGGTGATACTAAAAGAATATCATTGGTAGTAGTGTGGGGGGTGATTCGATGATGTGGATTATTTATTAAAATTTGAGTCCCAATGATAAAAGTGATGAAAAACCTTTTAAATCATAAAAGATAGTAGATTTTATTCTCTACTTGACTCTTTTAATGGATTGCTTGTTCATTTGCTAGATTAAACTTGATGTTTGTTATATTGTATCGGTTTAACACTTTGTTTAAAACTAATGATAATTTATTACGCATTATCTTAGTCATAATATTTCTTCTTGGGCTAGTTGAGCTCACCCTTTCTTTCCTTTGTTCTCTTGAGGAAATGAGAATATAAATTTGGAGCGAGTCGGGGAGCGGAGTGATGGTCCTAGATGATAGCATTAGTAGTCCTCTTTATTACGTGAAATAGTGTGATAATAATTGTAATGAGGACTCCTTTTGAGTTTGTATACTCTCTAGTAGACAATATTTGTATTCAAACTCACAATTTATGTTTTGTCGTGTTATTGTACCACGACAGTTGTATTATTAAGTTGTATTTGAATTACATACCATATATATGGCGACTCGAGATGGGTGATGTATACCTAATTTTGGGAGTCGTCACGATTGGTATCAAAGCTTAGGGATATGATCCTGGCTAAGATGTGAGACTAGAACTAGGAGGGAGAGCAGGGAAATTCCTTCGCTAGTATGACCTACCTAAGTTTATTTAGTATTTAATTGGTTGGTCAAAGTATAGGGATAATATGTTATATGTTAATTAACCTTTGTTTTGTGGCGATGTCTGAAAATGACATCAGAGAATGTTGAGAATAGCAATGGAGCACAAGAGAGGCCGTTGAGTCTCCACATATCAATAATCGGGATAATGTGCATCGAAGGCGACAATCCTCATGCAAACAACAACCACGGACCAAATGATGAATGATGGATTGTTCGGAGGCTTTATGCAATTCATGCAACATCGGTGAGGCGGCTCTGTCCAAAATGTAGGTGGAAACACTTGGAAACTCTCGGACGGTCACCGCTAAATAGTTCAAGGCTGGGACCACGGAGTTTATTGGAGAGCCAAAACCACTTAAAAGGCGGAAGCATGGATAAAGCGGATCACCAAGATATTTGATGTCTTGGGATGCTCCAGAGAGCAAAAGGTTCCCTTCGCCACCTTCATATTGCGTGAAGAGCGGATTCTTGGTGGGAATCATAAAAGCGTACCCGACTGGCGCACTCAAGATGTCTTGGGAGAAGTTCGAAGAGCTATTCAACGACAAGTACTTTCCGAGAGTATTAAATCACATGAAAGAAGTGGAGTTTATCAAATTGGAACAAAACAATATGGCCAGGTGTAGCCATGATCTGAGGCTAAATTTGCGGAGTTATCGGTTTGCATCCCATTTGGTCGATAATGAGGAAGCGAATGACGCGAATGTTTTAAGAGGTTTGAAAGCGGAGATCGTCGATATCTTATTTCTCATAAAGCGTGTTTTGTACTCGGATGTTGTAAATAGGGCTCGATTATTGGAGCGCGCGATAATGAGTCAATCAACCAAGACGAAAGCGCGGTAGCGACATGAAAATACCGGTGGTATCGATCATCAAAGCGGTGACAACAAGCGTGGAGGAATCAACATGCGAAAATGGTAACCACTTGGTGGTAATCATGGCCAAAATAGTAAAATGGACATTTCAAGAAAAGGAGATTCAACAATGATGGAAGGGCGTCGGCACCGACACCGTTGTTAAGGAAGGAGAAACGACCACCTATCATATGCTTCAAATGCGGAGGGAGGAGGACACATCGGTCAAAGCTATGGCGATGTTGTCAAAAGCATGTTATAATTGTGGAAGAAGGTCACTTAGCTCCATTTTTGTCGTTCACCAGAAGACAAGTTCACCAGGGATGGAGGCACCAAAAGTAGTCCCGAAAAAGTCAAAAGCCGGTGGTGCAAGGAGAGGCGTTTGTTGTGACCTCCCGAGAAAGCAAGGAACCCGAATGAGGTCATCACGGGTAAGCTTATCATAAACTCTAGCGAAAGTCTATACCTTATTTGATCTGGGTTCTACCCATTCTTTTATTTCTCCTACTTGCTTGCTCAACGATTAAATTTGACTCAGGAGAAATTAGACTTTGACTTATCTGTAGAAACTCAGTTGGGAGAAACCTTCATTACATCCACTTGTTTATAAGTCTTGTTTGGTTCAAATCGGTACCCTCACATTACACATCGATCTTATTTCATTAAAAATACTTGCATTTGATGTGATTCTAGGGATTGATTGGTTAACTACTCATCATGCTAAAAATTGATTGTTTTAAATAAGGTTGTTAGCTTTCATATTCTAATCAACCTATTATGCGAATTCAAGCCACCAAACCATTAAAATCAATCACTATCATCTCAAGCCATAAAGCTATTCGTTTATTGAAAAAGCGGATGTCAAGCTTTCTTAGCTCATATCACGGATCTAAACAAAAATAAATCGGTTTTGAATGATATTTCTATTGTTAATGAATTTCTGGCGTATTCCACGAAGAACTTCTGGCCTACCCCCAGGCGTGAAATTGAATTTTGTATCGACCTTGAACACGGTACAAAACCCATTTCCAAAGCCCCATATCGAATGGCTCTATTGAACTTGAGGAGTTAAAGACTTCAACTGCGAGAATTGTTAGACATTGGCTTTATTAGTCCTAGTACTTCTCCTTGGGGTGCTCTGTTCTATTCATGAAGAAGAAAGATGGGAGTATCGCGACTTTGTATTGATTATCGGGAGTTGAATCATGTCACCATCAAAAATAGGTACCCATTGCCACGTATTGATGACTGTTTGACCCGATTGCAAGGAGCCAAATTCTTTTCAAAGATTGATCTTCGTTTAGGATATCACCAATTGAAGATTAGAGCCGATGACATTCCAAAGGCGGCTTTGAGAACTCGATGCGGGCATTATGAATTCCTAGTCATGTCCTTTGGATTGACTAATGCTCCTACTTGCCTTCATGGATATGATGAGCCAAGTATTCAAGGAATATTTGGATCACTTTGTGGTCGTCTTTATTGATGACATCCTTATTTATTCAAAAGCCGTGAAGATCATGAGCAACACTTGAGGTGATACTCCAAAAGCTTCGTGAATACAAGCTTTATGCCAAGTTGAAGAAATCGAGTTACGGCTTGAGGAAGTAGCATTCCTTGGGCACGTGGTATCAAGTCATGGAATATCTGTTGACCCGACAAAGATTGAAGCTATTCAAAATTGGGGAGCAACCTAAATCGATGGCCAAAATCGTAGCTTTCTCGGCTTAGATGGTTATTATCGGAGATTAAATGAAGGGTTTTCTCGAATCGCTACTCCACTAACTCGGTGACTCGGAAAGATACAAAGTTTCGTTGGAGCGAGGAATGTGAGAAGAGTTTTCAAAGAACTCAGAGAGAGACTCATTTATTTTGTTACGACAATACCATCTGGTTCGGAGGATTTGTCATCTCTGATGATGCTTGAGCAAAGGGTTAGGATGTGTTCTCATGCAACATGGGAAAGTCATAGCCTATGCCTCACGACAACTCAAAAGAATATGAGAGGAATTATCCTACTCATGATCTAGAGTTGGCATTTGTTGTTGTCTTCGCACTAAAGATTTGGAGGCATTACTTGTATGGGGAGAAAGTGGAGATCTTTACGGATCATAAAAGCCTCAAATATTTCTTCACTCAAAAGGAACTCAACATGCGACAATGATGTTGGCTTGAACTGTTGAAAGATTATGATCATACCATCGATACCATCTGGAAAAGCGAGCGTGGTAGGCGACGCGTTGAGTAGAAGATCATATGCAAGTCTGAATGCGATATTGTCAACACAAAGGCCCATTTTGTGTGACTTGCAAAGGATGGAGATAGAGTTAAAGACTCGAGGGACCCATGTGATGATGGCGAATATCTGAGTAGAACCGACTTTAATTGATAAAGTTAAAGATGTTTCGAGCTCTGACACACGGAGCGATGCGTATGAGGAAGAAAGTGCAAGAAGGTGCTATCTTAGGAAGCAAGAATCGATGAAGAAGGAATACTTGAGTCAACTCCGGACTTTGTGTTCCTAACGACCACGATTTAAAGTATAAAATCATGATGGAAGCGCAACACACCAGATTTGCAATCCATCACAGGAGTACCAAAAATGTATCATGATCTTCGTCATACATTTTGGTGGAAGCAATATGAAGAGAGAGATAAGCGTTGTTTATCTCAAGGTGTCTAACTTGTCAACGAGTCAAAGTAGACATCAAGTACCAAAAGGTCCATTGCAACCACTTGAAATTCGAGAATGGAAGTGGGAGCACATTACCATGGATTTAGTTCTTGGTCTTCCCAAAGTTTCTCAAGGCATAGATGCGATTTGGGTCATTGTTGATAGATTGACCAAGTCTGCTCATTTCTTCTGGAACGTCTGAAACTTATACACTTGAACGTCTTGCTCGTATGTACATAAACAGGTTGTAAGATTGCATGGTATGCCAATATCCATAGTTTACGATCGAGACCCAAGATTCACTTCACGATTTTGGGTTAGTTTACAAAAAGCTATGGAGCGCGGTTTACGATTTAGTTCGGCATATCATCCTCGAGACGGACGGACGATCGGAGAGGACTATTCAAACTCTTGAAGATTTATTAAGACTACTGTGTCCTTGACTTCAAGGGAAGTTGGGACAAGTTCTTACCATTGGTGGAGTTTTCTCTACAACAACGATTATCAAGCAAGTATTGGCATGGCTCCATTCGAGCGTTGTATGGAAGAAAGTGTAGATTCTCGGTATCTTTGGGATGAGGTGGGTGAAGCAACGTTGTTGGGACCGGAGTTGATACGTATGACTACGGAAAAAGATTCAAATGATCCGAATAGCGTATAAAAACCTCACAAGATCGACAAAAGAGTTATCTTGATCTTCATCGAAAGGGCGTGGAATTCGATATAGGAGATCATGTGTTATTACGTGTTGCTCCATGGAAAGGAGTTCTGAGATTTGGAAAGAGAGAAAGCTCAATCCTCGATTCATTGGCCCATTTTAATCCTTGATCGAGTAGGAACGTGGCCTATAGACTTGCTTTACTGCTTAAGTATGTCTCGTGTTCATAACGTTTTCACATATCCATATTACGTAAATATGTGGAAGACCCGAACCACATTATTGAGTTAGAACCGGATGAAATAGCGGAAGATTTGGCGTATGAAGAGGTTCTGTTCAAATCTTGGATAAGAAGGAACATATTCTACGCTCGAGGTTATACCTCAAGTCGAAGTTTGTGGAGAAAAACCACGATGTTGAGAAATGACTTGGGAGTTAGAATCGAAATGAAATCAAGGTATCCTTACCTCTTCAATATACAGTCGTACCCTAATTTAGAGGCGAAATTTCATAAGAAGGGAGATTGTAAAACCCCAACTTTTGAATAAAGATGAATTTTCTATAAATATTATTTTTGAATATTATGGAGTGAAATTGATATAATGTTATAGTTGTGGGTAATATTTATAAATTTTGCAAAATGCATGTGAAGTTGTTATATAATATTAGATTGGTGGGGAATATTCGTTTTAACGAGGGAATATTAAATACAATGACACAATCATTGGTGGACCCTAGCGGAATTATTATCGGATTGAAAAACGACAAAAATACTTTATGAAAATAACGGCGGAAGTTTTACTGATTAAGCTGTTGAAACACCGGTGTTAAAAGTAATGCGATGTCTGGCGTGGTTGCATAGTAGCACACGGTATTAATTATTGATGCTTACGTGATAAGTCACTTTCGGTTTTGTTGGTATTATTAATGTAATAATACATAAAATCTTTTATATAAAAGCAGAATACTTTTATAAAGTTATTCTATAAATAGAATATATTATATTCTATTATGCATAGTGTTGCATAGTGTATACATAGTGTTTTGTATAGTAAAATCTTTTATATAAAATAGAATACTTTTATAAAGTTATACATTTTTTATTAGACAATAATTAGAATATATTATATTTTATTATGCATAGTATTTGCATAGTGCACTGCATAGTGTTTGCATAGTAAAAAATTTTATAAAGTTATTAGTTTTATTAGATTATAAATAGAATATATTATATTTTATTTAAAAGATTTTGCTTTAAATATGGATAAAATCAGATTAAAGTAAATCAATACGGACCGTTCATGAGTTAATTCTTATCACGATCCATTTTCTATAAATAGAAGCTCATTCCTTCATTATTTTTTTACAATTCACTTGAAACTCTAGAGATAAACTATAGAGAAAGAAGAAAAGTATTACGCTACTTCACTTATATTATATATCCGATACTCTTCTTCTTAAGGTAGGGAATATTATTTGTTGTACTCGTAAGGGGTGTTATTCTTTTTTATATTCATGAAGAGAACTTATGTTATTTCATTCTTTATTATTACATTGGAATAACTTTTGTATCTGTGAACTACCTTATACTTGGTGACATTCTTCTATTATTCCGTCTTTATTATTACATTTGAATATCACATGCATGCGTTTTCTGTGGGACTCGATTCCATCTTTATTATTACATTGGAATATCACATGCATGCGTTTCTGGCAGGACTGGTTCCGTCTTTATTATTATTCTATTGGAATATCACATGCATGCGCGTTTCTGTGGGACTTGATTTAAATCCTTATTAGTATTACATTGGAATAACTTTCTATGTCAAAGTACCGCATGCATGGTGATTTATGTTGTTATTCCATTCTTTATTATTACATTGGAACATCACATGTCGGTGCAAATTTACTTTGACACGGTTCCATTATTTAGTATTTTGTTGGAATAACTTTGTCTGTCACGCAATACCGCATGCATGGTGATTTCTTTTGTTATTCCATTCTTTATTATACTCGGTTGGTTAAAGTTTTGACTTCTATATACTCCATGAAATTAGTGGAATATCCTTGATAATTGCGCTTCATCCGATATCTTTTCATGGAAATATTCTTACGAGCATTCTTGAATTTTACTCTACAAAGCGGTATCATGTTGACAATTTGGACGTTATTGGTTCTTGGACAAATTAATTCTTGAACTTGTTTTATTGAATTCTTATATCATTGTCATCATCCTCAAATTTATATTTTTTTGAAAGTCATACGTGGCACATAGTATGCACACAAGCCAATCATGTTTGATGATCAAGCATATACTTTGTAACAATCTTATTCATTTATTAATAAAAAGTATTAATTTATTTAAAGGCTTTTAATTATCTACATGATGTTGTTTTATAATATGTGATAAACCCATAGTTTTAAGCAATGCTTTTAGAATAATGATGATGATCATTCTAATGAGATCTAAATTCTTAGAAAGCTTAAAACTAAAATAGTTCTCAATCGTTGGATTACTAAATTGGGGATTAGTGAATCCGGATAGATTGGTACATACGTTGCTTGCTCATTGGATGAGGATGATTGATCTCATGATCATTTGTGTGGAACACACTAAAAGCAAGTATGTAGGTGCTTATTAGAGAATAAGTTCACTGAACGTGGCTCGCTAAGGAATACCTAATGGAGTTTTACTTGCATGTCAATAGGAATTCTTGTAGTGATAGTAGTACAAGTGATCCTTGGACTTGAGATCATCATAGTATCTTGTGTATGATGAGTTATACTTTGACTTATTCCTTAAGACCCTTAGGGTATATCAAAGGGTATGCTTGGGTATAATAAGTTGTACATGGAGATAATGTATGATCAATAAAGAATCTACCACTTCTAGTAAAAGAAGAGAAATGTCCTATGTGATTCGATAAATGACAACCCAGTAGTCCTTGGTTGCGAAGCGCGAATGAAATTAGAAAGGAGTTTCTAATTTACATTATTTGGGGTTGTGCATTTAAGAGTCAAAATACATATAATTAAATAAAATAAGACTTGACAATGAATTCCATGTCTTATATTTAATTGGGACATTGTATGGTGGAAGGATTGAATTGTACGGTAACTATTTACTCAAAGGTTCTTTTATGATTAATGTTGAAATCTATATTATCTGGAAAGTCGTTGATCGCTAGGGAGGCTTATCCCTATTGTAGAATAAATATTATTTATTTAAATAAATTATTAGTTTAATTTATTTATTTAAATAAGATTAGAATTGTTCTAATTGATTTATTCACAACCAGTTTAATATGGAGAACCTAAAGGGTCACACCATAAAAGGAAGAATAATTATTTAAGAAGTTAATGGCATAATCGTAATAATATATTAAGTATATTTAATTTAATCTATGGTGATAGAATAAATTAAATAGCTTAATATTTATTATTTAATATTTTAGAAATATTAAATATAAATTAATAAGAGGAGTCTTATTAATATTATTACAATTATTATTATTTTAATTTCTAAAAGAGTTTAGGAATTAATTTAATATAAGTACTCTCATTTATTCCTAATAGGATTAGGAGGGAAAATTAGTTAAAGGAGTTTAATTAATTATCCTAATAAGATTAGGGAGCCCATTTAATTAAAAGAGTTTAATTAAATAAATAATACCTTATTTTTAATAGGGTTACTTGATATCTATATAAGAGGAGTCTTATATCAGATATCTATGATACGCAATTCCAAAAGTTGGAGAGTACGTTCTTTTCTATAGAGATAGAAAACTAGGGTTTGAGCCAAATACCCATCTTCTTGAATCTTTATTCTTTCTTGGTGGATCACCTCTAGAGGCCAAACACTTGGGTGGTTAATGTTGATCAAAGGAAGAAACCAAACCCGATGGATTCAAGATGAACGCGAAAAAGATTGGAGGTGAACTTGTACCTGAGGAAGCTCGGATCTTCAAGGGTATGATTCTTGTTCTTTCTTTTTCGTTTAATTAATAATTGCGTTGATCCGGGTTTATGGTTTGTAAATTTTAAACTCTGATTTTACACGTTTTAGCTTATTTTATGCAATTTGATTGCGCTTATGAATATTACAAACCTAACAGTGGCATCAGAGCCAAACCTTTATACAAATTATTAATTGTTTAGATTTGATATGTATATTGATATGTGTTTAGAACAATTTAATTGGGCATAATTTTGTTGTATAAAATTTATTTTAAAAAAAAAATCGGTACTGTAATTCTGTTACATGTGATTCGCGTCTACGCGAATTTCATTATATAATATATCTAATATGTATATTAAAGAAATGTAGTACTGCAACTTTATTTTGTATCCTGCAAGGAATCTTTTATACTATATATATAGATATGATTATTATTGCCATAAAAAGTTACAGGATTTGCCTATTTGGCATGAGCAACACGGAAATCAAGGATGTTAACAGCATGATTCAAAAATTTGTATATATTATATATATTTTGATATATGATATAAATATATATACTAATATATATATATATATATATATATATATATATATATATATATTATATTCTTAATAATTTTATAATTAAAATAAAATTTATTTTAATTTTAAAATAAAAGTTTATTTTAATATTAAAATAAAAGGTTTATTTTAATTTAAAATTTAATTTCATGCTAACTAATTAGAGTTGGAATTGGATTCCATGATAACTAATTAGAGTTGAAATTGGACTCTATGTTTCCTTAAATAAAGTAGTTTATTTAGATATGAAATAAGATTTCATATTATTCAAAATAAAAGAGTTTATTTGTGAATAGGAAAGAGAATCCTAATTTTCTTAAATAAAGGAGTTTATTTAGATATGAAATAAGATTTCATATTATTCAAAATAAAGGAGTTTATTTGTGAATAGGAAAGAGAATCACATGTTTTCTTTAATAAAGGAGTTTTTTTTTACATGGAATTGGATTCCATAATTAATTAAAATAAAGGAGTTTATTTTGATTAAAGATTTTGATTAAAATAAAATAGTTTATTTTATTCAAAATTGGATAAATTAAAATAAAATAGTTTTATTTTAATTTAAATTTGGATTAAAATAAAGGAGTTTATTTTGATTCAAAATTAGATTTTATACTAACTAAATTTGCCCATTAAATGATATCAATATATATATTGAATGTTTATTATTCATGAGATGAATGTTATTTATTGATGCATATAGTGATATGTATGATAATAAATGGGATTGATTATGGACTATTGACCAATGTGATTGAATTTTATTTTAGTTGGATGCATGAATGTATGGGTTTTATTAAATGGGGTCTGCGTACCTCGTCTTCTCTAATTTTTCTTAATGTAAATTCTATCTCCCTCCTATGTACTTCCCCTTGACTGCTGATCAAGGTTTCTATTTATTTTAAAATAGTTTTGTAATAGGAATAGTTAGAATTAATTTTGAAGAATTGGAGATCAAGGAGCAAGGAGCGCTTGAAGACCCATTTGTAATGGAGCCCCAGTTTAAATGTAATAGTTATATTTAAATTTAATTCTTGCACCCCTAGGGTTTGACCTTTTGGTTCACTTGGTGGCTCTAGTGAACCAAACTAGAATAAAAGTCCATAATCAATCCGGTAGAATATAGTATTCTATATGTGCATGCTTTATATATATATATATATATATATATATATATATATATATATATATACATGCTTTGCATGTTTAATTAATATATACATATATATTTTATATATATATGTGTGTGTGTGCTAAACAAGATGAGACAAATTAATAACAAACCCCTCAAATTTTTTATATTAAGTCCTAAGCGTTCAAAGATATTTGGAATATCGAGCGTCAGCTTTCTAGCATGATAAAATTAATAGAGTATTAAATATTTAATATGAGTTTGTTGTGTCACCACAAAGGCAAGTATTAAGTATTTAAGATGTTAATTTATCACATTTGATGCTTATAAAGAAAATTGAACAATATTGTTTTGTTGTGTCACCACAAGGATGATATTTTTTTTTTTTGAATATATGGAGTGCTAGGTTGGACTTAACTTGGATAATTTTGATTCGGATGTGCCACCACTTGATCAAAATAATCTAAGAGGCAAAATACAAGGAGTTGCATAGTTGATGTAATTGACAAGAGTTGTCTACCTATTTATTTATATATAGTTTGTTGTGTCACCACAAGGCTATATACATTTGAAATGGGATCCTTATTCTCACTAGCATATCTTTAATTAGATATTGTCGAACTATATATATTGAGGGTAATATAGTTTGAAGAAAATAGTGGGAGATACCAATTTAAAACAAGACCTAAATTATTTTGGTAATTAATAAAAGAATGTATGTTAAAATGTTGTTAATTACAAATTCATTTACAGAATTTTACAATGTCTAAATTACTATCACTGCGAAGCATATTAGATGCTAATTAACCAGACCGAATTAAATGGATTGGTTAAGGAAATTGAGAATAGTTCTCACGGCTGAAAAGCTATCTTATGTCCTTAATACGCCTATCCCTGCAATGGTTGCAGACAATGCCTCTGAGGAAGAGATTGTTACTTTTAGAAAGTGGCAAGATGATGCACAGTTGGCTCAATGCATCATGCTCGTATCCATGAGTAACAAGCTTCAGCGTCAGCATGAAACTATGGATGCTCCTACTATATTCCTGCACATCAAGTAGTTGATGGTGAGGAAAGTAGGACTGATAGATATCAAATATCTAAGGAGCTCTTCCGATCTAGAATGACCAATGGTACTATAGTACAGACAAAAGTCCTTAACATTATCAATCTGATTAATCAATTACGACAATGGGTTTTGTCATAGATGGAGAGTTGAGCCAAGATTTGATCTTGCACTCACTCCCGGACTCCTTTCACAATTGTTGTGAATTTTTCATATGAAAAAGATAAAGATCAGCCTCGCTGATTTGCTTAACATGTTGAAAAATATTAAAAGTCATTTTCCAACCATGAAAGACCAAGTCTTACTGGTAGGGGCCAAAGGATCTTTTGAAAAGAAGAACGATTCTAAGAAGGTAAATAGAAAAGGCAAA
Source organism: Panax ginseng (assembly GCA_020205605.1). NCBI lineage: Eukaryota > Viridiplantae > Streptophyta > Magnoliopsida > Apiales > Araliaceae > Panax > Panax ginseng. The sequence goes on from CM035146.1 coordinate 74,458,639, forward strand.
AACAAAGGATAATAAGAACAAAACTGATACGGATAGCAAAGGTGTTTGCTTCCACTGCAATAAGCCTGGACACTGGAAAGAAACTGCGAGAAGCATCTTACAGAGGCTAACCATAAGAAGCTTAGTGAAGTTTCGATTACAAATACAATTTTGTTCATGATTTAAAATAAATTTTTCTTTAAGTCAAGGTTCTACTTGGGTATTGGATACCGACTTTGGTTATCATAAATATAGATTTATGAAGGGACCAAGCAGAAGTAGAGAGCTGAACATAGATAAGTAATCCTATGTGTGGAAAATGAAGCAAAGGTTTCTGCATTAGCCATAAAAACTTATAGTTTAGCATAGCCTACGGGCAAATCTATTAAGTCAATAAGTTGTTATTGTATTCCAGTTCTCGTTAGAAACATTATTTTATTTTGTTGTTGGACAATGAAATTTGGTATTATAATTAAGAACAATTGTTGTTCTATTTATAATAATAATAATGTTTTATATAGAACTGGAATATTACTTAATGGATTTTGTATACTTGACTTACGTGAAAATAATTTTGCAAATTGAACAAACTAGTATATGAAAAGGAGATGATCATTCAAAGAGTTGAATCTATGTATTTGCTGAAATACAAGTGTGAATTATTTGAAAGGTTCAAAGAATTCAGAAGTGAAACAAATTGGCAAAGTATTAAGATTCTTTGATTAGATCAAGGAATAAATACTTGTTCAATAACTTTCTAGATCATCTCAAATGGTTTTCTCATAATGGACGCCTCCTGATACGTATCTGAAAGAAAAAAAATTGTACCTTGTTGGACATGGTACGGTTCATAATGATTTTACCGACATTCTAGTATCCTTCTAGGATCATGTCCTAGAAATGGTCGCATATCTACGAAAAAAGGTAACCTCAAAATCCTATTTGAAGACTCCATAAAAGTTATGGACAGGGAGGATTCCTAATCTTAAGTATGTTAAGATAAGGGGTTGTCCAACTTATGTGAAAAGGTTTCAAAGGATAAGCTTGGGACAAGATTTGACAAGTGTAGATTTGTGGGACATCCTAAAGTAAGTTTAGGGTATATGTTCTATAATCCTACTTAGCAAAAGGTGTTTGTTGCGAAACACGCTGCCTTCTAAGATAAAGGTGTTTATCATTGAAGGGGCTAGTGGGAGGATTATAGATCTTGAAGAGTTCAAGATCCACAAAACACTATAAGTCAAATAAGAGGAACCTGTAGATGGACCTATTGTACCACAACCAAATCGTAAATCTGAATAATCTCAAGATACCAGGAGGTATGGATTCATCATAGATGATGATGATGAGGTACGCATCATAGAAGATGATGATCCAGTTACATACGATGAGGTAAGAGTTCTATTGTGTACAAAAGGGTCAATGGGAGCGCCGTGACATTCTTAATATTATATGTTGATATACTATGGATAAGGAATGACATATTAATGCTACAATCAATAAAGATAAAGTTGTCTAAACATTCCTCCATGAATGATTTGGGAAGAGTATCTTAATTGGGATAAAATCTATATAGATAGATTTAAGAGGATGCTCGACTTAACCCAAGGAACGTATATTCATTTGATTCTAAAGTCGTTTAGCATGGAAAACTCCAAGAGATGTCTCATGTTGATGAGCGATGGAGTGTATCTCTCTTAATAGTCCCTATAGACTCCTGAAAAGAGAGATCGCATGAGTGATTATCATGTATGCAATGAAATGTACGAGACCTAATGTTGATCAGTCATATTCTGGAGAAGTTCATTGTGAGTTAGTGAAAAACATCTTAAAGTTCTAAACCAGCACTAAGGATGTGATTATACATGGTGGGTCTAAATTAAAACTAGAGGGCTTAACAGACTCAGGTTTTTCAGACAGACCAAGACGACAGAAAATCCACTTTAAGGTAAAGTGTTACCTTGAACGGTGGTGCAGTGAATTGGAAAGGTTCTAAACAGCAAAGAGTTATTGATTTAGTGATAAAGACAAAGTATATAGCCGTAAATGAAGCTACAAGTTGATTGTTTGGATGATAAGTTCATTACAGAACTAGGAATAGTTCCTAAGTCTCATCTTGGATCTAAACATGTGTTGTGGCATTTTCATTTGATTATAAGAATCATTGAAAGATGAGAAATCACTATATAGATAGTGGACTCTCAAGAACAGCATTGCATATCCATTAACTAAAGCTTATCCAACAGCAGGATAATCGTCACTTAGAGAAGAAGAGTACGAGATACCATGACGATTGACTTTAGTGCAAGTGGGAGATTGAAAGTAATATGCACACAAGCCAATCATGTTTGATGATCAAGCATATACTTTGTAACAATCTTATTCATTTATTAATAAAAAGTATTAATTTATTTAAAGGCTTTTAATTATCTACATGATGTTGTTTTGTAATATGTGATAAACCCATAGTTTTAAGCAATGCTTTTAGAATAATGATGATGATCATTCTAATGAGATCAAAATTCTTAGAAAGCTTAAAACTAAAATAGTTCCCAATCGTTGGATTACTAAATTGGGGATTAGTGAATCCGGATAGATTGGTACATACGTTGCTTGCTCATTGGATGAGGATGATTGATCTCATGATCATTTGTGTGGAGACACTAAAGCAAGTATGTAGGTGCTTATTAGAGAATAAGTTCACTAAACGTGGCTCGCTAAGGAATACCTAATGGAGTTTTACTTGCATGTCAATAGGAATTCCTGTAGTGATAGTAGTACAAGTGATCCTTGGACTTGAGATCATCATAGTATCTTGTGTATGATGAGTTATACTTTGACTTATTCCTTAAGACCCTTAGGGTATATCAAAGGGTATGCTTGGGTATAATAAGTTATACATGGAGATAATGTATGATCAATAAAGAATCTACCACTTCTAGTAAAAGAAAAGAAATGTCCTATGTGATTCGATAAATGACAACCCAGTAGTCCTTGGCCAAGGCAGAATGAAATTAGAAAGGAGTTTCTAATTTACATTATTTGGGGTTGTGCATTTAAGAGTCGAAATACATATAATTAAATAAAATAAGACTTGACAGTAATTCCATGTCTTATATTTAATTGGGACATTGTATGGTGGAAGGATTGAATTGTACGGTAACTATTTACTCAAAGGTTCTTTTATGATTAATGTTGAAATCTATATTATCTGGAAAGTCGTTGATCGCTAGGGAGGCTTATCCCTATTGTAGAATAAATATTATTTATTTAAATAAATTATTAGTTTAATTTATTTATTTAAATAAGATTAGAATTGTTCTAATTGATTTATTCACAACCGGTTTAATATGGAGAACCTAAAGGGTCACACCATAAAAGGAAGAATAATTATTTAAGAAGTTAATGGCATAATCGTAATAATATATTAAGTATATTTAATTTAATCTATGGTGATAGAATAAATTAAATAGCTTAATATTTATTATTTAATATTTTAGAAATATTAAATATAAATTAATAAGAGGAGTCTTATTAATATTATTACAATTATTATTATTTTAATTTCTAAAAGAGTTTAGGAATTAATTTAATATAAGTACTCTCATTTATTCCTAATAGGATTAGGAGGGAAAATTAGTTAAAGGAGTTTAATTAATTATCCCTAATAAGATTAGGGAGCCCATTTAATTAAAAGAGTTTAATTAAATAAATAATACCTTATTTTTAATAGGGTTACTTGATATCTATATAAGAGGAGTCTTATATCAGATATCTATGATACGCAATTCCAAAAGTTGGAGAGTACGTTCTTTTCTATAGAGATAGAAAACTAGGGTTTGAGCCAAATACCCATCTTCTTGAATCTTTATTCTTTCTTGGTGGATCACCTCTAGAGGCCAAACACTTGGGTGGCTAATGTTGATCAAAGGAAGGAACCAAACCTAAATTCAAGATGATGGAACTTGTAAGATGATCTTCAAGCGAAAAATAATTATGTTCCGGAGGTGAACTTGTACACTCGAGGCTTCGGATCTTCGCAATTTGATCTTCAATATGATTCTTGTTCTTTTGATTTTTTATTTTAATTAATAAAAGTGATAATTCTCTACATAAAATGGATTGCTTGATCCGTGTTTACTGGTTTGTAAATTTTAAACTCTAAGGCTAATTAATTTATTTTGCATTATCTTTCATAATATTTCTTCTTGGGCTATTGAGCTCACCCTTTCTTTCAATTTGATTCTTGAGAAAATGAGAATATATGAATATTACAAATAATTATTAATTTATATGATAAGGAAATATTTATTTGATGTGAATATAAATGATTGATTTATTTATGTGGTTATAAATGAAGGAATTAGCGTTGAGGTGTTTTATCAGTATTTTGACGAATTTGAGGTATTAAAAGATCAAATCGGTGTTCTTAAAACTCTATTGCGTGAGTTATAATTTTAATCTGACCGTTGGATCGTTGTGATTTTTGGATATGTTAAACATATATAAGTTGAGTATATGTTCACAAATTTTGAACCGTTAAAAATGAACATATGATTTGTTATGAATTTTAAAGGTGTTAAAAATCATCCGTTTGTGGATTTCGGATATTTTCTGTCTGGAATTTGGAAAAACTTAAAGCTACAAAGTTGTGGAGAATTCGATTTTGTGTGGAATGGACATAAAATTCGTATTTTTCTGATAAACGGGCTATTTTCTATGAATTATTGAAGTTTCGGAAAATAAAATAATTTTTATTAAATTATGGGTGGGACCCACTTTTTGGTTGGTGATTGAATGCATGTCTTTGAATTGTTCTTTCAATTGTGGTGAAATGAATTCAAAGGTATAGAAAGGAAGATTAATAAATATTATTATTTTATTAATTTAGTCTCTTTTGGCGTTCTAGCATTTTCCTATAAATAGGTGCTTATGTTAGAATTGAAAATCACACCAGAAACATAAGTTTTCTCTCTCTATATTATCAAGCATATTTTTGTGAGTATTTAGATATCTTGAGTGTTGCTATACTCTGGTAAGTTCGATTCTCTACTTATATCTAATATATTCAAGTCGTCTCTTCTTCTTTTGAGGTAAGGGAATTTAAGGGTTGTTATGTTTTTCAGTTTCATAATTTTTCTGAAACTTCAAAATTTCTAGAAAAATGTAAAATGATAAATTGATGAGTTTTCTTGATTGTGTCCAAAAATGGTGATTTTTGGATGTATAGATTAAGAGTTATGAATTTTATGAGAAAAGACTATTTTAAAAATAAACCCTTATAACTCCTTGTGGTTAACTCCAAAATTGGTGAAATTTTTATTGGAAGTACATGTATATAACAGAAGTATACTCTGTAAATTTCGGAAGTTTTGGATAAAGAGAGATTTTTTGGTATGATCATGACTATGGGTTCCCTTTGGCCAGTAGTGGAAAGTTGAATTGTTGACTGGTATGATCATGACCATTGAATTTATAATTGAATATCTTTAGCTTAAGTGCAAAGGTGAAATGATCAACATGGTTATAATTATTGTTTATATAAATTCTGAAATGATTATATATTTCTTTGAGATATTAATATCTTTGGCATGTAGTGCAAAGATGATCTATTGTTGAATATCTTTGGCCTGTAGTGCAAAGATGATCTGTTGTTGAATATCTTTGGCATGTAGTGCAAAGATGATCCGTGGTTGAATATCTTTGGCCAGTAGTGCAAAGATGAATTTATTAGTATGATTATGAACATGATTTGTGATTTGGTATAACCATGAGCTTCGATGTTTCAGGTAAAGATAGGTGATGAAAATTATCTTCGTCCTGGATGAGAAGAGGAATTTAGAACCACAATTATGATTATGAGTTATTCATATAATTGTGGACGTAACTGCTGATGATTGATGTTACTGGGGATAAAACATTGTTGGTGGATTTTTTACATGGAGAAGATAATAGACTTTATGGTCTATTTGACTCTTCTAATGGATTGCTCGTTCCGCTGCAACTATGGTTGAAAAGTTTTATCATCTACCATATGTTCTAAATCTTTGATTTATTATCGATGAAGGCTATTGATAATTTAATTATCTTTAGTCATGATATTCTTTCTCGGGCTAGTTGTGCTCACCCTTCATTTCACACAATTCCTTTCGTGTAATAAAAGTGTAGCTGGGTCGAGCGGGGGTAACAGGGGAATAGAACGGTGGTCATCATTTAGTTGTTATATTTGGTGAATCAAATAGGGTGAGGCGAACCCAACGTTGGAAGGGTGTTTTGTCACTATCATACCAGATGTCTAATGACATACAACCTCGTGTCATCATAAGACACGGTTGTGCACATCCACTTGCTGAGTATATCTACGAGCACTACCTATATAATCTTGGTGTTTGTTTGAAGTATAATTCTCAATTAGAGGCAGTGGAGATAATGATATGTCAAGAGAAGACTCACCATTGGAATGAATATGATAGTAATCTTCTCGTTTTTCTTTGGGATCTATTGGGTCAACCAAGGATAATTTTGTGGACATATGATATCTATCATAGCCTAGACGCATGGCCTCCCATGTACGAAGGTTTCCTTGAGCACTTCCCAAAGATTCTAATTTCTAAAACAGTTTTTGACTATACCTTTATGTAAGGTGCCATTGTGACATACTATCCAAGGTTGGGATGAGGGTCACAAATATATATATTTAGATCAAAACTCACAACATAATGAGTTGTTGTATTTTGTATGACAATTGTGATAATGAAGTTGTAGTTGTTTTTGTACCATGTATTTGGCGACTCAAAATGGGTTGGGTGGAATGGACCTATTTTGGGGTTGTCACATCAACTCTACGATCTGAGAAAAAGAAAAGCTTGCTTTCACCTACTCAGCTTCTTTCAACAAGTGCTTAAACAAAGAACCGAGTAGCACCCATCAAGAACTCAACATCTACCAATCAACTGAAGAAAATGTTCCAAGTCAGAAGGACTTGAAGAGTTCTAAGTGAACTGTAAAAGAGCTAAGTCTGCTGGACTTGAAGAGTTCAAGAGTGAACTAAGAAGTTCCTAGACTGCTGGTTTAGAAGGAATCTAAGTGATTCAGAAAGTGTAAAAGACATCCTTAGTGGATTTCCTACTCGAGGAGTAGAAGAGTGGACTAGGAGCTTTAAGTGCTCTGAACCACTTAAAATGACTGTGTCTCTTACATTCTTGCTATAACTGCTATATCTGCATCACTCTCATAAACTTACTATCTTAAGGGAGATTAAAACTAATATTAATTCCGCTAAAGTTTTAATCATTATCTACTAACAAGTTAAAACGAAAAGATTTTTAAATATCTATTCAACCCCCCCCCCCCCCCTTCTAGATAACTATTGTGCCTCCGGGAACTAACATATTATTAAATCAATAATTGAGACGACAAAGTTATTCATATTAATATTTTCATTATTGACAATGTCTAGAAAGTTATGTCGAGGAAAGGGGTTAGGTCATCTAATTGCACGCCAATAAGGAGAAATTCTTATCAAAAAATCCCTCTTTCCTGGGAATGATCTTGTTGTTAATATTGCGAGTTATAATATTAATGATGAATAAATGTTGTTAAAAATGTGCTTAGTAAAGCCAAATGAATTGAGATAAATAGTGGTGATTTTTATGAAGTATTTGTTGTAAATTTGGCTTATTGCATGGACCCCCACTTTCTCATTTTCAAAATTATCGATAGAAAGTTATCTCAATTTTATATATATATATATAAGTATTGTTTTTTATATAAAATAGAATATATTATATTTTATTTGCATAGTACTACATTGTGTTGCATAGTACTACATAGTGTGTGCATAGTGCTGCATAGTAAAATAAAAAAAATCGTTGAATCCACGAAATTCGTCCGTGAGTTTTCTAAACTGTGCACCCATGATTTTTATTCAAATTGTGCCTCGTCATTCTCCTATAAATAGGATGCTTAGTTTAGAAATGAAAATCACACCGGAATCAGAGAATTCTTCTTCTATAATATTGAGCGTATTTCTTTTGAGTTTAAGGACGAAGCTTTGAGTGTAGAAAATAGTACAAGTTTACTTCAAGAATATCTCTGTTATACCAGTCGAAATTACTCTTCTTTTGAGGTAAGGGGTATTATTTATTTAATATTTGCTTACGATATTATTTTTTGTATTCGTAAGGAATTTTATTTTCGTTCAATATTCGTAAGGAATATTATCTTCGTTCAATATTCGTAAGGAATATTATTTTTGTTCAACAGTCATAAGGGATGTTATTTTTGTTCAATATTCGTAAGAAATAATATTTTCTTCCATACTCTGTAGTATGTAAGTAATATTATTTTATTTCAGATTCCGAATTCTACACTCATTTTGATAAAGTATTGCTTCTATACTCCTTGAAATTAGTAGAATATCCTGAAATTTGCTCTTCATCTAGTATCGTTTCACAAGAATATATTTTTACGAACATTCTTGTTAAATTTTGATCTTTTCATGTTTGGGGTATTATTCTTCAAGTACTATTCACGAAGTACTATTCACTTTCGAGTACTATTCACCCGGGTTACTATTCATGACAAAAATTAATTTCTTTTCTGTCCAAATTGTTTTTGATACAATATTATTCTTGAATTTTACTCCACAAAATAGTTATCATGTTGACAATTTTGACATATTTTTAAACCCTGGATAAATTAAAAATCTTTAATATGTATCCTTAATTTTGTTTGATTGATGCTTATATCATTGTCATCATCCTCATGCTTATATTGTGATGAAAGTCATCTTTGACCCGTAGTGCATAGATGGACTGTTGATTGGTATGATTATGACTATGTATCGATATAATCATGACCTGTAATGTTACAAATGATGTGGTAAAAGTCTTCATTGGCCCGTAGTGCATTGATGGACAATTGTTAGCATGATCATGACCACGGGTGAAAATAACGAATATCCTTGGCTCGTAGTGCATGGATAATTCGTAGATGTGATACTAATGAATATCCTTGGCCCGTAGTGTATTGACCTTGAACCCGGTAAAAAACCCATTTCCAAAACCTCATATCGAATGACTCTATTGAAATTTAGGAGTTAAAACTCAACTATAGAGGTTGGTACCCGAACCTCTATCTGGTGACTTCCTTTGTGGAATGCACTAAAGTCAGACTCTCCGTATGGAATGCCGTATTTGTCGCGGTGGTAAACCGATAGGTGCCATTGTTAGGTGTTATCCCAAGGTTGGGATATGAGTCATAGTTGAGAACAACCTAAGTCTCAGAATCGAAATACGTAGCTTTCAAGGCTTAACTAGTTTTTATCGAAGATTCGTGGAAGGATTTTCTCGAATCGCCACTCCATTAACTCAGCTGACTCGAAAAAGATACAAAATTCGGATGGAGCGAGTAATGTGAGAATAGCTTCCAAGAACTCAAGAGGAAATTTATTTCAGCATCTGTTCTGACAATACCATCTTGGAGAAAGCGAACGTAGTAGCTGACGCACTTAGTAGAAGATCATATGCGCATACGAGTGTGATAATGTCAAACACAAAAACCCATTTTGTATGACTTACAAATGATGAAGATAGAGTTAAAGACTCCAAGGATCCACGTGAAGATGGTGAATATACGAGTAGAACCGACTTTAATCGATATAGTTAAAGTTGCTCAAGCTACAGACCCAGAGCTTATGCATATGAAGAAGAAAGTACAAGAAGATGTTATTCTAGAAGCAAGAATCAACGAATAAAGGAAATCTCAACCCTCGATTTATTTTTCTATTTGAAATCCTCGATCGAGTAGAAACTGTGACCTATAGACTCGCTTTACCGCCAAGTATGTCTCGTGTTCATAACATTTTTCACATATCTATGTTACGTTAATATGTGGAAGACCCGAACCACATTATTGAATTAGAACCAGACGAGATAGCAGAAGATTTAACGTATGAAGAGGTACTTGTTAAAATCTTGGATAAGAAGGAACATATTCTACGCTCAAAGGTTATATCTTCTGATGCTTACGTATTACACAGTATCTCTGATTATTGATGCTTACGTAAGAAGTCACTCAATCACATTCAATAATTACCACAGTAGTTGCTACATAGTATATCATATTATTGATTCAATTATTGTCAGTATTATCTGCACAATATTTTATTTTATTAAATCAATAATTGAGCGACACAGTTATTCATATTATTATTTGCATTATTGACAATGTCTAGAAATTTCTGTCGAGGAAAGGGGTTTGGTCATCTAATTGCGCGCCAATAAAGAGAAATCCTTATCAAAAAGCCCGCTCTTTCGTGGGAACGATCTGGTTGTCAATATTGTGAATTATAATATTAAATGATGAATAATTGTTGAAAGATTAAAAATGTGTTGATTGAAGATAAATGATTTGTGGTAAATATTTATTCAATTTTTGATATAAATAGAGGGGTTTGTTATGAGGCGTTTGTTATAAGTTTGACTTATTATTTCTTGAGGAGATGTGCTAATTTTTCAGACCGTTAGTTAAGGTTATAATAGTAAATCAATATGGATCGTTGGTTGAAATTATAATAGTAAATCAATATGGACCGCTGGTTGAAATTTATAATAGTAAATCAATATGGATCGCTGGTTTAAAGTTTTAATAGTAAATTAGTACGGACCGTTGCTTTAAGTTTTAATAGTAAATCAGTATAGACCGTCCGTTTAAAAGTAAATCAATCTGGACCATTCATGAATTAGTTACTATTTAGTTCATTCTCCTATAAGTAGAAGCTCATTCCTTCATTATTTCTTACGAATTCATTAAAACTCTAGAGAGAGAAACTATAGAGAGAAAGAAGAAGAGTATTCTGCTACTTCACTATTGCAGTATCCAATCTTCTACTAAGGTAAGGGGTGTTATTTATTTTGTATTCGTAAGGGGTATTATTCTTTCGTATTCGTAAAAAATGTTATTTTCTTTCAATAATCATAAGGGTTGTCATTCTATTTTTTATTAATCTGCGGGATTAACCTATCTACGCGGACTACCGCATGTATGGTGAATAACCCTTCGTATTCATTCTTTATTAATCTGTGGGAGTAACCTATGACGCCCCCAAAATAGGTATACATCACCCATCTTGAGTCGCCAAATACATGGTACAAAATTCAAATACAACTTAATTATACAACAGTCGTGTAAAATACGACAAAACATAATCAAATAGTTTTAATAAGAATATTATCATCTAGACAATATCCACACTCAATGGAGTCCTCATTACATTTATTGTTACACTATTTTATAGAATAGTGAGGACTACTAAAAAAACCATCTGGACCGTCAATCCGCTCCCACTCTCGTCCTACCTATATTCTCATTTCAAGAGAACAAAGGAAAGAAAGGGTGAGCTCAACTAGCCCAAGAAGAAATATTATGACTAAGATAATGCGAGAATAATTTATCGTTAGCCTTCAACAAAGGTTAAACCGATAAAATATAACAACCATCAAGTTTAATCTGCAATGAACAAGCAATCCATTAGAAGAGTCAAGTAGAGAATAAAATCTACTATCTTCTATGATTTAAAAGGTTTTTCATCACTTTTATCATTTGAGACTCGGCTTTAATAAATAAACCACATCATCCATGCACTACGGCCAAGGATATTCTTAGTATCACGACCATAACTTATCCATGCACTACGGGCCAAGGATATTCGTGTATTCATCAATGGTCATGATCATGCCAACAACTGTCCATCAATGCACTACGGCCAATGAGGACTTTTACCACGTCATTTGTAACATTAAGATCATGATTATACCGAATAATCTATGGTCATAATCATACCAAGTCCATCTATGCACTACAAACCACAGATGACTTTCAACATATTATAAACATGAGGATGATGACAATGATATAAGAATTCAATAAAACAAGTTCAAGGATAAATTTTAAAAGATTTATAATTTAATTTATCCAGAAATCAATAACGTCCAAATTGTCAACATGATATTGTTTTATGGAGTAAAATTTAAGAATGCTCAGAAGAATATTTCCACGAAAAGATACTAGATGAAGCACAAATATCAAGGATATTCCACTAATTTGATGAGGTATAGAAGCAAAACTTTAACCAACTGAGTATAATAGAATATATGAAACCGAAAATGGAATTTTGCCCGCCATGCGGTAATCCACGTAGAAATATCATTTCCACGATTTAATAAGGAATGAATACGAAGCATCATTCACCATGCATGCGGTAATCCACATAGACAGGTTATTCCAACAGAATAATAAAGAATGGAATAACAGAAGAATTCACCAGCGTGTGTAATCCGCATAAAGTTATTCCAACAATAATAAAGAATTGAACTGTGTCATGCGTAAATCTGCACAAATGTGGATATTCCAATAGAATAATAAAGAATGGAACCAGGTCATACGTAATCCGCACAGACCGGATATTCCAACAGAATAATAAAAAATGGAATAACAACAGAATTCACCAGGCATTCGATAGACCGCACATACATGTTATTCCAACAGAATAATAAAGAATGGAATAACAACCCTTACGAGTATTGAAAGAAAATAACTCTCTTCATGAATACGAAAGAAATAATACCCCTTACCTTAAAAGAAACTGGATACTGGAATAGTGAGGTAACAGACTTCTCTTCTTCTTTCTCTCTATAATTTCTCTCTATAATAATTGCTTCTGTGAGACTTAGTGAATTGGTGAGAATGAAAGAAGAATGAGCTTCGATTTATAGGAAAATATAGTTTCGATAATTGCACATTTTGGGGCTCGAAATATTACAGTATAATACCTTTCTCTTTTTCTTCATTTTTAATTTAGTCCTGCATGTATTATCAAACTTGCATCACCTCCCCTAATAGTAAATAATGTGAATCAATAGTTCATTCATGTGACTTAATAGTATAATCATGTGAAAAAATTAATTACAATATAGTACCTTCATCTATACCTCCATTTTTAATTTAGTCATGCAAGTATTATCAATCTTGCACCACCTCCCCTAATAGTACATGAATGTGAATCAATAGTACACACATTTGAACAAATAGTTATAAGCATGTGAAATAATAGCAATTAATTGCTCATTTATCCAATTAATTACCCGATTGGTCAATATAACCTCCAAACATCAATTATTATCGAAATAAATGTCGATTTCCACTAACACTAATAATTCCAACACAATGGAACTATCAATTTCATCTTTAATCAACACGAACTTATTCATCATTAATATTATAACTCACAATATTTAATAACCAAAGTCATTCCCGAGAAAGGGGGATTTATAAGGATTTCTCCTTATTGGCACGCAATTAGGTGCCCAAACCTCTCTCGATGTAACTTCTGACATTGCCAATATTGCAAATAATAATATGAATAACTTTGTCGCCTCAATTATTGATTTAATAATAATAAATATTATGCGAGATGATCTTTGTGACAATAATTGAATCAATAATATGAGAGATATGATGCAAAGCAATTATCGTAGTAATAATTGAGTAAAACCGAGTGACTTCTCACGTAAGCATCAATAATCAATACTGTAGTATGCTACTACGCAACCACGCCAGACATCAGTACTTTTACTACTAGGGTAGTTCAACAGTTTAACGATAACACTTTCGCCGTTATTTTTATAAAAGATAATTACGTCATTTTCTAACTACGACAATACTTCCGCCAGGGGTCCAACAATGATTGTCTTGCCGTATTTAATATTCCCTGTTAAAACGAATATTCCTGCACCAATCGAATATTATATAACCACTTGCTTACTTTGCAAAATTTGTAAATATTACCCACAACTATAACATTATATCAAATTCACACTATAATATTCAAAAATATATTTCGAGAAAATTATTCTTTATTCATAAAAGTTGGGGTCTTACAACCTCTCCTTCTTATGAAATTTCGTCCTCGAAATTAGGATACGTACCTGGTATATCGAAGAGGTGAGGATATCTTGACTTCATCTCAGATTCTAACTCCCAGGTTATTTCTTCCACATCGTGGTTTCTCCACAAAACTTTGACTTGAGGTATAACCTTGGAGCGTAGAATATGATCCTTCTTATCCAAGATTTTAACAGGTAACTCTTCATACGTTAAATCTTCCTCTATCTCGTCTGGTTCTAATTCAATAATGTGGTTTGGGTCTTTCACATATTTACGTAACATAGATATGTGAAAACGTTATGAACACGAGACATACTTGGCGGTAAGGCGAGTCTATAGGCCACAATTCCTACTCGATCAAGGATTAAAAATGGGCCAATGAATCGAGGGTTGAGCTTTCCTCTCTTTCCAAATCTCGTAACTCCCTTCCATGGAGCAACACATAACAACACATGATCTCCAATATCGAATTCCACGTCCTTTCGATGAAGATCAGCATAACCCTTTTGTCGATCTTGTGAGGTTTTTATACGTTGTCGGATCGTTTGAATTTTTTCCATAGTCATATGTACCAACTCCGGTCCCAACAACGTTGCTTCACCCACCTCATCCCAGCATATTGGAGAACGACACTTTCTTCCATACAATGCCTCAAATGGAGCTATGCCAATACTTGCTTGATAACTATTGTTGTAGGAAAACTCCACCAATGGTAAGAACTTGTCCCAACTTCCCTTGAAGTCAAGGACATAGAGTCTTAATAGATCTTCAAGAGTTTGAATATTCCTCTCCGACTACCCGTCCGTCTGAGGATGATATGCCGAGCTAAATCATAAATTTGTGCCCATAGCTTTTTGCAAACTAACCCAAAATCTTGAAGTGAATCTTGGGTCTCGATCAGAAACTATGGATACTGGCATACCATGCAGTCTTATAATCTCGTTTATGTACATACGAGCAAGACGTTCAAGTGTATAAGTTTCTCGTATAGGTAGGAAATGAGCAGAATTGGTCAATCTATCAACAATGTCCTGCATCTATGCCTTGAGAAACCTTGGGAAGACCAGTAACGAAATCCATGGTAATGTGCTCCCACTTCCATTCTGGAATTTCAAGTGGTTGCAATGGATCTTTTGGTACTTGATGTTCCGCCTTAACTCGTTGACAAGTTAAACACCTTGAGATAAACTCTGAGATCTCTCTCTTCATATTGCTCCACCAAAATGTAAGTCGAAGATCACAATACATTTTGGTACTCCCATGATGGATTGCAAATGGTGTGTTGTGCGCCTCCATCATGATTTTATACTTTAAATCAGGGTTGTTAGGAACACAAAGTCCGGAGTTGACTTGAAGTATTCCTTCTTCATCGATTCTTACTTCCGGCATAACACCTTCTTGTACTTTCTTCCTCATACGTGACGACTCCCAGTGTCAGTAGCTTGAAGCGACTTTAACTTTATCGATTAAAGTCGGTTCTACTCATATATTCACCATCATCACATGGGTCCCTGGAGTCTTTAACTCTATCTCCATCCTTTGTAAGTCATATAAAATGGGCCTTTCTTATTTAAGACATCACTTAACTATTTATTTTCTTTTATTCATAACTTAATCATTTTTAGGAAAAATACCAAACTGATTCCACAAATTCTTCTTTTCTAGTTTTAGATAGTATATGACCCAACAATGATCCCCAAATTTTTCTGGAATTTTAGAAAATGATTTACTAATTTTAAAGTGCCCAAAACACTCAGATCTTGCTTCATTTTTCATAAATTGAGTTTTTCTCAGACAAATCTAAAATTTTCAAGGTATGTTCTCCTAACATATATGAACCTACTGTAAAAATTTCAGGATTTTCCAGTGTATACACAGTGAGATATTCAAAGGTAAATATTTAGGAGTCCTTTACGGAAATAACTCGAAACGTGTCCGTTCTTTTTCCTACATGTATATAACTTCTCAAGGTACCTCAGTGAATTTTCCCAGATTTTTAAGAGATATGAAACTGTCCGAAATGGTCCCAAGAAAAATGGGACAGAAGCTATTTTAGGGTTTTGAACCCTTAACATTCCAAGTGGACTGTTTTGGGGAAATCAGCCCCAAAGGTTTCAAAACTTGCTAGATTTGTGTTCTACCACTTGGTTTTACTAGATAACTCATGTATCTAGCACCCCCCTTCGATGGATCACAAATCCAAGTTGTAAAACTTGAGTTATACAAGATTTAGTGGAAGAAAAACAAGGTTTCACCCCTTGGAGCACATATCTCATTTTCTTCCTCTAAGCCTTTGATCTAACACTCAAGATACTTAGTTCCATACATGATGATATGTAGAACTAGGGTATCTTGAGTATTAGTTCATAACCCCCATATATGATGAGGTGAAAACCGAAAATAGAAGAAGAATAAGAAAAAGAAAAGAATGAGAACCTCACCTTGTTTTGGTTGCTATCTTTCTTGTTCTTCCAAAGTAAGTAATGAACTTAGGATGAATGAAAAACAATTCCTCTCCCTCTCTTAGCAAAAATCGAACCCTCTCTCTCTTCCCTCTCTCTTGTATGCTACTAGCTTGAGAGAAAAAGATAAAAGAAGAAGAATGAGAGAAAATGAAATGTTCTAGCAAATGAAATGGGTGAGTAACTATTATCCCCCATAATTTTATTATCCCATGGATAAAAGGCTTCACCTTATCTCTTCCAATTAAGCCTAATCATGTGGTTAAAGGTGTTAAGTAGATTTTCTACCAATGAGAGCATGACACACTTGTCCTCAGGTGTAAGACTTACTAATTAAGGAACATGATTAGCATAATTTGGTCAGCTTTAAATGGCCTAATGTGGCTCATCCCCCTTGTCCCATTATATCCTCCATTTTGCTTTTATTTAATGCACAAATTTGATTAATCAAAAGTCTAAAATACCCTTAATCAAGTGGGCTAAGTATTAGTTTGCATTTTATTTCTTTTGGGCTTCTAATTTAATTAGTTGGGCTATGTAAGTAACATAACTTAACAATTTTAATTTATATTACCCTAATTATTTATTTAGGGTTTCTATTCCCAATCTTATGAAATTTAATTTCTTATACATGTGACTTTAGCTCATAACCTAATTAGGTTTACTAGAAATAGGTTTAAAATTATTAGTCACTTGAAATAACAAGATTATCCACTTAAGTTAGTATACATATTAAATACTAACCCTTCCTTATTACCATAACCCTTAGGTTATTTAATTGTCTCACCTAATGTATAATTAGGTTACGTAAGCTTTCATTTAGGGTTTAAAATAAAATAAAATTAGTTCCTAAAATTTGTAATTAGGGTTTCACACAAAGAATACAAGGGGTTGTCACATAACACCATAATTGACCAACCCTTATTGGTCCACATATACAAGATACATATTTATAAAGATCGAAAAATCAAAATATAATTATTATAATAATTTAAAATCATTTCATATATTATATAAATAATATATGATTATATCTTCATGGAAAATAATTAATAAAACATTTCTACTATAAAATTAATTATGATAAGAATATAATTTATAATGATCAATAATTCTAAAATAAAATTATTTGTAACTATTCATATTTTTATTTATCACATAAATACATATACACATTATCTTGGCACATATTCTATATTTAAAATAAATAATAAATTTATACATAAAAATTTCTAATTTATTTGTATAGAAAATATCCGGTTGTTACATTCACCCTCCCTTATAAAGATTTCGTCCCCAGAATCACCGTTTTAAAACCTACACATACAAGTGTAAGTATCATATACAATCATTACAAGTAGATCTTGATCATAAATGATCGTACTGATCTTTAACCTATTCACGTTAAGCATGTCGGATTAAATGTAAATTTGATTTCTAAAAGAACTCAAATTCCTTCTTCAAATTTTCTTTATAAAATAATTTACTATATATATGAAAATCATGCAAAAGAAAATAAAAGCTATACGAATAATACCTGGAATTGCACCACCAGCTGCTATGGTATCCTGGACCGTCATATTGTAGACCCATGCTATTGATTTCGTCGGCTTGCTGGATGACGTTGTTCAAGTGATTGCCAGAGTTCCACTGCCTATTCCAGTATTCACACTCCCTACCTCCGTCCTCCTCTTCGGACAATCCTTCACCTTGTGCTCAGTCGATCCACACAGAAAACACCCACTGTTCATCCTAGGATTGGGGCAGTTGGGAGAGATATGGCCCTCCTGTCCGCACTTGTAGCACACGAACTTCCCCTTAAAATATTCCCCAGAGTGGTTCTTTCCACAGTTCCCACATTGCACAGCTTGCTTCTTAACTCCTTCCTGTTTTACCTGCACACTTCCAAAATTTCTTCCCTTCCTTTTGCTACTACCACCGCTACTCCCACTATTAACTTCCACCTTCCCAGTTCCTTCGACCTTACTCTTGTTCTTTCTCTCCTTGTTGTAGAGGCTCATGGCCTCACTTCCCTCCTCAGCAATAATAGCCTTCTCCATGAGTGCTGCAAATGTAGGGATCTGCAACACCGCCACCTTGTTGTAGAGCCATGGTTTTAATCCCAGCTCAAACCTTCTAGCTTTCCTAACCTCCGTATCAACTTGATGCGGAGCAAACCTAGCCAACTCATTGAATTTTGGGCGTATTCGGACACCGTCATATTCTCCAACTCTAAAAATTTTACCTCCATCCTAGCCTGCATACTAGATGAAAAATATTTTTCGAAGAACAGTGTCTTAAACCTATCCCAAGTAACAACACCCTCTCCTGCCCTCGCCTGATTCGCCTCCTACCAAAAATTTGCCTCACCTTTCATCATGTAGGTGGCAAAAGCGGTCTTATTTACTTAATAATATTTTAATCATCCAATAATACTTTAATTTAATATTATTAATCTTTTAATAATATTTTAATCTAAGATTAATATTTTAATCTAATATTATTAATCATTTAATAATACGTTAATCATTTATTAATATTTTAAATCAAATATGATTAACCATTTAATAATATTTTAATAAAGTTTTAATCTTAATATTTTATTTACTTAACAATATCATATTCTAATATTATTAATATCATAATAACATTTTAATAATTTATTAGATCAATAAACAATTTATTTTAATTGTTCACCCTTTATAAAACTATTTATTTAATATCCATAAAAGGTCATAAATAATATTTCTTATTATAAATTACCAAAATGCCCTCAAATAGTCATAATATTATATATTATGAGTATTTTCGCATTAAAATCACATTTTTCTTATTTAAGACATCACTTAACTATTTATTTTCTTTTAATCATAACTTAATCATTTTTAGGAAAAATACCAAACTGATTCCACAAATTCTTCTTTTCTGGTTTTAGACAGTATATGACCCAACAATGATCCCCAAATTTTTCTGGAATTTTAGAAAATGATTTACTAATTTTAAAGTACCCAAAACACTCGGATCTTGCTTCATTTTTCATAAATCGAGTTTTGCTCAGATAAATCTAAACTTTTTAAGGAATGTTCTCTAAACATATATGAACCTACTGTAAACATTTTGGTATTTTCCAGTGTATACAAAGTGAGATATTCGAAGGTAAATTTTTAGGAGTCCTTTTCGGAAATAGTCATTACGCACAATCTATAACTCGAAACGTGTCCGTTCTTTTTTCTACATGTAGATAACTTCTCAAGGTACCTTTGTGAATTTTCCCAGATTTTTAAGAGATATGAAACTATCCGAAACAGTCCCAAGAAAAATGGGACATAAGCTATTTTAGGGTTTTGAACCCTTAACATTCCAAGTGGACTGTTTTGGGGAAATCAGCCCCAAAGGTTTCAAAACTTGCTAGATTTGTGTTTTACCACTTGGGTTAACTAGATAACTCATGTATCAAAACACTCAAGATACTTAGTTCCATATATGATGATATGTAGAACTAGGGTATCTTGAGTATTAGTTCATAACCCCCATATATGATGAGGTAAAAACCGAAAATAGAAGAAGAATAAGAAAAAGAAAAGAATGACAACCTCACCTAGTTTTTGTTGCTATCTTTCTTGTTCTTCCAAAGTAAGTGATGAACTTAGGATGCATGAACAACAATTCATCTCCCTCTCTTAGCAAACACCAAACCCTCTCTCTCTTCTCTCTCTCTTGTATGCTACTAGCTTGGGAGAAAAAGATAAAAGAAGAAGAATGAGAGAAAATGAAATGTTCTAGCAAATGAAATGGGTGAGTAACTATTATCCCCCATACTTTTATTATCCCATGGATAAAAGGCTTCACCTTATCTCTTCCAATTAAGCCAAATCATGTGGTTAAAGGTGCTAAGTAGATTTTCTACCAATGAGAGCATGACACACTTGTCCTTGTGTGTAAGACTTACTAATTAAGGAACTTGATTAGCATAATTTGGTTGCCTTAAATGGTCTAATGTGATCGGTCCCCCTTGTCCCATTATATCCTCCATTTTGCTTTTATTTAATGCACAAATTTGATTAATCAAAAGTCTAAAATACCCTTAATCAAGTGGGCTAAGTATTGGTTTGCATTTTATTTCTTTTGGCCTTCTAATTTAATTAGTTGGGCTATGTAAGTAACATAACTTAACAATTTTAATTTATATTACCCTAATTATTTATTTAGGGTTTCTATTCCCAATCTTATGGAATTTAATTTCTTATACATGTGACTTTAGCTTATAACCTAATTAGGTTTACTAGAAATAGGTTTAAAATTATTAGTCACTTGAAATAACAAGATTATCCACTTAAGTTAGTATACATATTAAATATTAACCCTTCCTTATTACCATAACCCTTAGGTTATTTAATTGTCTCACCTAATGTATAATTAGGTTACGAAGCTTTCATTTAGGGTTTAAAATAAAATAAAATTAGTTCCTAAAATTTGTAATTAGGGTTTCACACAGTAATACAAGGGGTTGTCACATAACACCATAATTGACCAACCCTTATTGGTCCACATATACAGTACATATTTATAGCACCTAAAAATCAAAATATAATTATTATAATAATTCTAAAAATCATTTCATATATTATATAAATAATATATGATTATATCTTCATGGAAAATAATTAATAAAACATTTCTACTATAAAAATAATTATGATAAGAATATAATTTATAATGATCAATAATTCTAAAATAAAATTATTTGTAACTATTCATATTTTTATTTATCACATAAATACATATACACATTATCTTGGCACATATTCCCCATATTTAAAATAAATAAATAAATTTATACGCAAAATTTCTAATTTATTTGTATAGAAAATATCTGGTTGTTACATTCACCCTCCCTTATAAAGATTTCGCCCCTAATCACTGCTTTTAAAACCTACACATACAAGTGTACGTAATATATACAATCATTACAAGTAGATCTTGATCATAAATGATCGTACTGATCTTTAACCTATTCACGTTAAGCTTGTCTATCGGATTAAACAGAAATTTGATTTCTAAAAGAACTCAAATTCCTTCTTCAAATTTTCTTTATAAAATAATTTACTATATATATGAAAATCATGCAAAAGAAAATAAAAGCTATACTAATAATACCTGGAATTGCACCACCAGCTGCTATGGTATCCTGGACCGTCATATTGTAGACCCTTGCTATTGATTTCGTCGGCTTGCTGGATGACGTTGGTCAAGTGATTGCCAGAGTTCCACTGCCTATTCCAGTATTCACACTCCCTGCCTCCGTCCTCCTCTTCGGACAATCCTTCACCTTGTGCTCAATGATCCACACGTAAAACACCCAATTGCTCATCCTAGGATTGGGGCAGTTGGGAGAGATATGGCCCTCCTGTCCGCACTTGTAGCACACGAACTTCCCCTTCAAACATTCCCCAGAGTGGTTCTTTCCACAATTCCGACACTGCACAGCTTGCTTCTTAACTCCTTCCTGTTTTACCTGCACACTTCCAAAATTACATCCTTTCCTTTTGCTACTCCCACTATTAACTTCCACCTTCCCAATTCCTTCAACCTTACTCTTGTTCTTTCTCTCCTTGTTGTAAAGGCTCACGGCCTCACTCCCCTCCTCAGCAATAATAACCTTCTCCATGAGTGCTGCAAATGTAGGGATCTGCAACACCGCCACCTTGTTGTAGAGCCAGGATTTTAATTCCAGCTCAAACCTTCTAGCTTTCCTAAACTCTGTATCAACTTGATACGGAGCAAACCTAGCCAACTCATTGAATTTTTAAGTGCGTGATTCAACACCGTCCATATTCTCCTCGCTTCAACTCTAAAAATTTTACCTCCATCCTAGCACAGATACTAGATGAAAAATAGTTTTCAAAGAACAAAGTCTTAAACATATCCCAAGTAACAACACCCTCTCCTGCCCTCGCTTGACTCGCTTCCCACCAATTTTTGGGTTATAAACCCTAATGACCAATTAAAAACCCTAATTTTTGGTTTATAAACCCTAATGACCAATTACGACCCTAATTGCTAAATTAGCAATTTTAATTAAGAAATAATAATCCTAATTAGCAAGATTTAATTTGTGATTAAGAAATTTTAATATAATTAGAAAAGTCTAATTATAATTTAGAAATATTAATTTTCTATTTTTGAAAACCTAATTTAAAATTTCTAGAAATTATTTCTAAACCCTAAGGGTTCAAACCCTAAACCCTAAGGGTTTAAACTCTAATCCCTAAATGGCTCAAACCCTAAACCCTAAGGGTTTGCAACAAATAACAATTTTAGAATAAAAATTGCATGGAAAATGACCATTTTGCCCTTTTGTATATTTAATAAGTTTATGATATTTTGGATTGTGTGGTGATGCACCAAAGTGGATTGACAAGTGTCCCACTACACCACAAATCAGCCAATTAGGCCACATCACAACATTCTTGGCCATGGAATCAAAAAGTAGAAAGATTAAAGTAATAAAAATCTTACTTTTATGCTCATTCTATCCAACCCTTTCTCTCTCTACAAAATCTGAAATCTAGAGTAAGAGAGAATGAAATATTGAGTCATGATCAGTGTATAGCTTTCCATAATCAGATTCAATGATCAGAAATCAAAGATCAAAGTTTTAAAGGTATAAAACCCTAATCCTAGAAATCTGATGATTTGATGTTAAATGTTGTTGTTTGTTGGTTAGATATGTGTTAGAGGGTGTCACTTGATGATCTGGGTTGCTAAAACTTAGATCCATATCATTTTGATGCTCAAAATTAAGTTTTTCAAAACTGATCTATGAACCCTAAAACATAACCTGACAGCCGAATGTCAAGGCTCATAGATCATTACCTGTTATTTGTTTTTGTGTTTTAAGAGTTTGTACTTGTAGTATGTTGTAAACTGTGTTCTGGAACTTGAATCAAGCCCATATCACGTGTCGATTGAAAGTTATAAGCAGTCGAAGGTCGTTGACCGTTCACGAAAAACTGGTTTCTGGGCAGCTGTGACGCCCCCAAATCCGAGTACTTGAAACCTGTACTTAGTGCTCCACGATAACATTCATTCAACTTCCCTTTCCCTTTGTCCTTGCTGGAACCTTCAGAACGTGCTAGCTTAGCTGAAAACATTTAAATTTAAAGCAAGAATGAGCATTTGAGTGCCCAGCAAGCAATAGCAATGAATAAAGATTATCTGAAAGATTTGAATATTTTCTATACACTTCAACAACGAAGTAATAGTTTTGAAGTAAGCTGAGACAATACATAACTACATATAAACTCTATTTCATTTTTGAAACTACGTCATCGACTATAAATTTAGTAAATGCTTAATAAACTATAAATTTTATCTTAATTTTGAAAAGGTTAAATGAACTTCATCCGAAAACCATCATGTCTTACTACTTACACGGAGGGTGATCACCTGCTATGCCTCAGATTCATCAACACTACTTGTTTGAACGATAAATCATTCAAATTGGGTCCGCCATGATAAAAGTTTTTTCCCATCGGGGATGTTCATAATTAATCTGACATTCAAAATAAAACATTTCAATTTAATAATAATAATATTCTATTATGTTCTACAATATTTTTTATTCTACGTCTAGCTAAGTTAAATAGCTTAAACAATTTTTAAATAACATATACATACCTAAAAATCAGTAGGTATGTGTTGACATGAGGTTAAATATAATCTTTATCCAAGTGAGGGAACTTGAATAATCTAACATAACTATCTATCGACAAGGTATACACTAATCATACATTACTACAGTACTAGTAAACGAATATAATTCTATAACTGGCATGAATACTAATAATTAAATACATGACCGAAAATAGTAGGGTATATTAACTTATATAACATGAGTATAATATTCGATAATTACTTATACAGGAACATTGCATAAGTAGAAACAAAAAGTAAGGATACTTACCTGGTCTGCTGCTTACACAACTTAGATTTTATCTTTTATACTGAAACCTATCATTCATAAGATTATTCTTTTGATCAGAATAATTTATCATAACACATAACACTGCTATTTACAGTCATTATATAGCTTAAATACATTGTCACATAGTTATAACAGTCATTCTAACACAAATAATTACTTATTAGGTCAATTTATATAAGTCTAGGTCAACTTTGGTCACTACAAAAAAATGGGGCTTCAGCAACAACCGATTTTCATTGCTAAAGGTGTCAAATTTTGTTGCTAAAGGTTTTTGGCAACGACTTTACTGTCGTTGCGTCTTTCGTTGCGCAATGAGCGTTGCTAATTGTTCCGCAACGAACGTATATTTTTTGTTGGCAAAAGTAATACATTTTTCAACAAAATTTGGCTTTCATACAGATACATCGATCTTTTAGAAACAAAATGTATTGTTGCAGAATAATTAAAATTTCGTTACTAAAAACCCCATTTCGTTGCAAAAGCCTGCTAATTGGCAACGAAATGAACTCTTTTTTTTTTTGCAACGACCATGCATTTTCGTTGCAATTGACACCATTTTGTAACGACATTTTTTGTTGCGATAAATTATAAAATTGTTGCCTAAACTTGCTTTCATTATTTTAATGTAAACTTTTAGCAAGCGATTTTCGTTTCTTGATTATATTATTTGGCAACGATTATCTTTGAATCAAAGAATCGAAAATGTTTGTTCTTTGGTTATTTTTCAATAGCAAATGAAGTCGTCGATTAGCAACGACATTATATGTTGTCGTTTATTTATATGTGCAATAAAATTTATATGATTTGCAACGATAAAAAATGTTGCCTTTTATTTTAGTATTAACAACAATATCCTCTCCGTTATTACGTTAATTTTTCGTTGCCAAATATTATATTTTTAATGCCATTAGCAATGAAAATTTGTTGCTAAATGTATAAAAAATTATTGCTATATTAAAACTTATTCAATGCTTTGGTAACGAATAATATTGTTGTCAAATCAAAATTTAACATTCTTTTTTGTGTACTGGTAAGCTCAATGTCCCCAAAAGCAAGTAATGGCAAAATACAAAAACTAAAATATTATTAATTTAATAAAATCATCCACTACATAATCATTCATTATCTTTACAATTAACCATCTAAAGCTACCACAGCTTCTTTTCAATCAAAATATATATCTACATATATAGTGTATTGTCAAAGGAACACAGCAACCATCAAGGCAACAGTTGGGGATGATAAGAAGATGGGCAGATCTGCCTCTCTGTCATTCCTAGCAAAATAATAAGCAAGCAGTGAACGCATTGTAGGATTAGTTATACAAAACATCAATCCATGGGGTCCTACTTATACCACCATCACCACAGTATAATAATATAGAGACAGCTACTAATAAAAAGTTGAAAAGAACATGCTAATTGCTTCCATACCATGATCAACATGGGCAATAATGTACATATTACGGATGTTTTGTTTATAGTCCATGATCGTTCGGAGCTCATCAATGTGAACTTCACCATGTGATGGTACTGGTAAATTGTCGATCACCAAGACAGAGATTAGTAGGCCTTGGTTTCATTCACACAAAATTAATAGTTTGAATGAAACTCAGTCTCATACATGTTAATTGATCATAAAGAATAAAGACTTGACTAGGTCAACTTGGACAAAAAATGGTATAAAAATCATAGTTCAGGTGAAACTAAAAAATGTGCTCAAATGGAGATATATGTAATATCTTGTAAGGAACATGTTGTATCAAACAGAAAAGTTAAGATAATGATTGACATCAACAGAAAAGCTTATGTGTAGTACCATTCGTAAAAGATTTTCAGTGTTTGTTTCGAGTATCCTCCCTGGATTTATTATACTTGCACGACTATAGCTTGATAAAAAGGAACTTTGCTCAAAAACTCCCTGACTAATCATATTTTTGACTCGTATCTGTAGAGAAACAAAAGAAGCATGTGCAAACCACAAATGTAAAGATTAAAAACCTTGAGTTGCAGCTTTGGATCATAGACCTTATTGAACTTGAGCAATGCGCCGATTTTTTTTCCTTGTTTGGATGGATTTGCAACTATTAGCTCCCCATTTTCACCTACATGTTCTACAATCATTGTTTTTCCTTTTGTCCGTGGAAGAAATGGCCTTATCCAACAATACACTCTAATATTTCATATTCAACAAAATTCAAACAAGACATAAAAACTTACTCATATACAAGCATGAAAAAAGCTAAAATAAGCAGTGGCACCTTTTAGATCTTGGACCTCATTATGCAGCTTCCAATTTTCAGCTAGGACAGCATAATAGTTTTCTGCAACATTTTCTAATACTTCAATCTTTTTCCCTAAAAAACAAGTAAATATTAATTCATGAAAGCTTGTTCATTACAATCTGTAAATAAGATTTTATCATTTGGTGAATGAGATTCATACTAGAGGCACACATAAACGCAAACCTCTGCGAGAAACTTCACATTAAAGTTTTTGATACTACTTGCGTCTCTTCACTAGTCCCAGTTGCAAGGGCTTCAAGAACTTTAATTCTGGACAGGTATTTTTCCTCGCGAGCCTTGTATAGATTGTTTTGCTTTGCGTAGAAAAGCAATCAAGTAATGAGGTGAAGAATTCAATACAAAATAGCAATAATAAAATCTTTTGACACACTACGGTTCTTAAGTGTTCTGCTTTGAGTAGAAATCGCCCATTTCGATCTCTTGTACGACTTTCCTCAATAGGCACGCCTACGCTGTATTTGATGAATGAAAAAGCCCGACATTAGAATATACTTAAAAAACTTGAGAACGAATATAAAGCGAGAAAGTCGATTATCATGTTTATGTTTCCTTACATACATCGGGTATTTCACCGTTCTTTCTTTCTACACTTTCATCTAGAATTCCATTCACAACGCTTTAAAAGTATTCGCGTGGGGCATTCTCGCAAACAAGGAATCTTGGAATGCATCAAAAATGCATAAATTGAGACCATCTCAAATAGAAATCTAAACAGGGCCAAATGTTATGGTCAAATGCCAAAAAAATTGGGAACCACTTAGGAACATATACGTCAATTTGTTTGATTTCATCATTTCTAAAAGTTTGAAGGAGGGAGATCTGCATAGCCCCCGTGTTTCATTTGAAACACTTCATGGAACTTGTGTCCAACATGGTGTAGTAATGTCACAGATGGCTCTATTCAATAGGGAAAAAAATATGTGACATAAAAAAAATTCCATGTAAATCTTAGAAACCTAATAGAACAAAATAAAACCATGACTTGGTCATGTTTGGATGCGATGAATATCTGCAAGTTCATTAAACAAAATGAGTTGAAAACTAACTTAAATCAATGTAGTTAATTAAAGAATTCACAACATAAAGGATTTTTTGTAGTTATTTGCTAATCAATAAACTTCTTTTTCATGATAATTATGTGTATAAACAAAACTTTGAACATAAGAGGAGAGATACTTGACATGACGGGACTACATAAAAACACGTTGAAATTTTGATTTGGATGCTCTGCTCCATTTATCTTCTCCCAATATTGTTGAAGCTCTAGAATTTTCTCCATGTGGAGAAGCATCACCACTTCCATATCAATCTACTAAAGGCTTCCATCTCACGCTAGAATCATTTCCAGATGAAGTCGCTGAACTAATGTTAGGAGTGCTAGGAGTTTTATGAGTGCTAGGAAGACTATATCTCCCAAAATTTGCTACATATTTTGCTCGAAGTGCTAGAAAGCACTCGAAGACAA
The DNA here is from genome assembly GCA_020205605.1 of Panax ginseng. NCBI lineage: Eukaryota > Viridiplantae > Streptophyta > Magnoliopsida > Apiales > Araliaceae > Panax > Panax ginseng. The sequence goes on from CM035146.1 coordinate 74,486,784, forward strand.
TTTTTATCGAACCCTGGATGAATTAAAACTCAACAATTAGAGGGAGCAAGAGACAGGGAGCATAAATTAGCAAATCGTAATTTTTAAAAAAGAGGATTAGCATAATGATATTCTGGTAATGATTACATAACACAAGCTAATTAACAGCATATATTATTCTGCATATCAAGCTAGCTTTTATTTTCAGTCATATTATATCGCATAAAATTGTAGCATTGGCATATACTACTAAGTTGATATATAAATATCGAAGATACTTAATTCAAGAGAACCACTAGGTCTTGTAAACATTTATTACCTTTTCTAGGTCTTGAATTTGAAATCTAGGCAATCCCATCTCGTCCATAGCTTCATTTTCAATTGGTATATTATTGGCTGTGATAACGTCTCCCAGGTAAACCACAAAATCTGCCATACAATTACAATTGTTACAGAAATTTGGTAACAACGTAAGCATAGGGTCTTCATCCTGTATGCTAACCCTTTATCGAATGCAGGTGCTCAATTGCGACGATGATGTCCAGGAGGTTGGATTGCGTGTGGTAGGCTAGGTGGAATTAGGGATCTGTGGGCCGCAGTCCTGGAAGGTACACAGTGGCGATGTCGGTTAGGGATTGAAGGGTCGAGTTTTGGGCGGATTTGAATCCCACTGATTGGCAGATCTGGGCAACGGCGATCCTTGTGACGGCGAAAAGGGAATGGAGATTCGGATTGGAGTTTTTGGGTTTGTGATTTCATGGTGAGGATCAAGTAGTTTTCGCAAAACACTCATAATTTCTTCTCTGTTATCGAGACATGGTGTTTAATTGAATGAATTTGAGATTTTTTTGTTTAAATTTAATGGTTTGTGGCGAGTTGGGTGATTGATTGGGTTGGATTTTTATTTTACGAAGTGTTCATATTTATAAATTTTAAGAATATACATTTTTAATATTTACTTTTATACATCTAAAATATAAAATATCAAATAAATTTGAGAATAATTTGCCATAGATATAAACTACCAAATACGTTTGAGAATAATTTGTTATTTTATATTACAAGGAATGTAGAAGAGATGATGTATGAAATAAATAAGATAATGCTTATAATCTAATGAATACTTTAATTATAACTATAGCTAGAATAAGAAAAAAATAATAATAAGTTTTAAAGTATAGTATTAATGAATGAATATTAATTTATTTATTTTAATAAATACAAAATTAATAATCTAAATTACAATTCAAATAACTTTTCATCATTTTTGAAATTCTAAATTTTAATTTTAAAATGAATGCTCTAATTATAATTATAAATAAAATAAGAAAAAAAATAATGAATTTTAAAGTATAGTTCATTAATTTTAAATTAATTCAAACTAATACATTTTAATAATAAAATTATATTATCCATTGTTATTGCTTCTCATGTTATCATAAGTAAATTTTGAAAGTACAAAATTTGTAACAGTGCTAATACCTATATATATATAATTAATTTATATATATGTGACTTATTAAATATTGAATATAAGTTATTAATATATATATATATATATATATATATATATATATATATATATCTATATATAGAGTCAGATCTTAAGCTCACCACTTATCAACTCACTAGCTCACCCCCTTTAGCGACGGATCGGCGATAGTTCGGTCATACAATAAATAAATATACTTTTAGCAATGAGATAACATATAAGCGTCACTAAAAGTATAGGCAACGATTTACTATATTAATGAAACAACATCACTGTCCGTCATTAAAGGGAAGTGAGCTCAGTGAGTTGGATAAAGGGTGAGTTTAAGATCCTAACCGTATATATATATATATATATATATATATATATATATATATATATATATATATATATATATATCAACTCATGGCAATCCGATTGTTAGGTAAGTTAATATATAGAGCAATATGGTCATACACATACATGTATAATTTATTTGTTCATAGTGCTACCAAAACTATGTCGTTTTGGCGTATTTTTTATTATTATTAAAAAATAGCTTCTCTTCCCCAAATCGTAAATCAAAAACAAATATGCCAAAAGCGACACAGCTTTTGAAAGATCACAAGTACAAATAGAATATATACTTCTTATATATATGGGCCCCATTCTCGCCCTCATAGAAATTA